>VYZW01060167.1:160003-229932 GCA_013401315.1 Balaeniceps rex
TCTCGTCCTCCGTTAGCAGCCGCCCCGCAACCCCCGAGCCCGAGTCCGGGCCTAGGCCTTCCATCGCGGACACCCCTCCGCCGGCGCCGCCGCCGCTGGGGGAAACCGCTCCAGGCAGCGCTTCCGACCCGGGCCCCGCCCACGCACACCAGGCCACGCCCCGCTCCCGCCTACCCACCAATGAGCTTTCAGGGAAGGCACTCCGCCCGGTGGCCACGCCCAGTGGCGCGTGCGCGGAGGGGCGTCACCCCCGCCCTCCCCCGGAGCGGAGCCGCCGCGGCCTCCGCCTGGGCCGGCCCCGGCGCCACCCCCGCCGCGGCGGGGCTTCCTTTCCTTCTTCCCTCCTCCCTGCTGGCCGGGCCCGCGGCCTTCGGCGGCGTCAGGGAGCCATGAACCGCCGGGCCCGGGCGGCGGAGCCCCGCAGAGGCGCAGGGAGCTGCTCCCTTCGCGGGTTAAACCCTGCCCTTCTCCGGAACTGTCGCCGGGCTGTGGCGGTCGCCTGTGTCGGCAGCTCGCAGCGGCCTCCCCAGGACATTGTAACACCCCCTCCGTTAAAACGGGCGTTTGGAATGAGGAGCGGGTGCCGCCGGCCTGTAGCCCTTGGCCTTACCAGCACCCAGCGGCGCTGCCTTGACAGGCTGCGGCTTGTCTGAGTGGTGCCGTACTCGTTACAGCGTTTTTTAAGTTAATAAATACGGAGGACATGGGGATTTACAACAGATTTTAGGGGCTGACCGTTTCCAAAACCCCACTGCTGCAAAGGGCTATCTTCCAAGGCTGCTGCAGGTCCCAGGACAGGCCCAGCCGGGCGCAGCGCAGCAGTCGGTAGCTCCCGTTATACTCCTCGGGAGGCCGGAGAGCCCCACGCTCTCGGGATCGGTACCGGAGGGTGCCGCTGCCCCATGGGATGTGCCACCGGTGCTGCCACGGCTTCTCCCGGCCCTGCCCCGCGCAGCAGCAAACTCTTGAAGAAAAGGACAGAAGGCAAAACTTAATTATCGGTATCTTTTCAGCTGTCAAAGGTAAAACTCAGGCTACTGCTGCAGTCTTGAAAACTTCGTTTCCAGCAGTTAAGCGTGAAAGTGTATAGAAGTAGAAGCAATCAATACTGGGGTTTTGCTGCCAGTAAGGCAACACTACCAGTTTTACAGTATTTTGCAAAGGCCTTTTGCTTGATATGCCTTGTTAATGCAATCGTACTTCAAATATTAAGGGCAATGGTATCTATTTTAGTGCTAGCATTCCCAGCTTTTCAATGAACACACTGGATAACAAAGGTCCTGCCCAGAACACCTGAAAACTAAAGGCCTAGTCACCGTTCTTACCTGGTGATGGGGCTGATTTCTGTATAGCTGGGTGTTAAAATCATAGCCAGTCCCCAAACTGGTTGCCAGAAAACACCCAACCAGCTCTGCTCCCTGCCACCGCTGTGAAGGACACTTGTGCCCAGTGAAAACTCCTGCAGACTCGCCCTCACCACCCAGCCCTGCAGACCCGGTCGCTGGTAATTTGGCAGCACACCCCTGCTCACAACCCAAATCCTTCTCTGGTGTTATTCCCACCCCAAGAAGCCTTTGTTTGCTGTAGTGCATCTGAATTTCTCAAAGCTGTGTGCGTGTATCTCTGGATTAAACATCTGAAATACAAAGTAAATGACTATTTATCTCCTGTTTTCCTGCTCAGAGGGCTGCAGGGCAGGCCATTTTTTTCCAAGTCCAAGTGCCTACGTTGATCCTCCCTAATCTGCGCTAGACACCCAAATACATGGAAAGGCTTCAGATTCTCTGATGCTTCCAGAGAGCTGATTGTGGCACTTCCGAGACAAAGCCAGGCATCTCCCCAGCCCCCGACTCCCATCCTTGTTCATTAAACCAAATGCCTCCTAGATCCTCCTCTTCAAGGCGAATTATATTGTAGACTTTGCTGGCTCTGTACAATACTGCTGATAAAAATAGCTATCGTGCATTCTGGATTTAGAGTATTTGTTAATAACCTTGCTCAGTGAGAGGCGCAGTTCAAAGCCACGCGATGTCTGGAGGGTTAAGCTTCTGGATTCCTGAGCCGTGTATGAGACAAACTGAAATGAATTAACTTCAGCAATCAGGAAAAGAGCATGTGGTTAGCGAATACAAGAATAGAATATATTTTAGCAGACTTAATGCCGATAAACCCTAACAGGATTTAATGGTCCAGGCAGCTGGAAGAAGACTACTCTCAGCATGAAACTCGTTTCAGGAGGCTAACATCAGCTCAATATTACAAAGTGAGCCTCAATGAAGAGCGAGTCAGGGATAATTTCAAGGGAGCTGGGAAGATTTTGGACACGGCACTGGTTTTATGAGTATGTACATAGGTAACGTCCACCTAGAATAAATTTCTAGAGTAAATTTCCAAGTAAGTTTTGGAAACTGCTTACCACCCAGAGCTGTTCAAATCTTTCGCAATATTGGTCCTAGAAAATGTTGTAACGCTGTCACAGTTTGTGAGAAGAGGTCGGTCGGCTCTTCAGAGCTGTGACTGGCTCCCGGTTTTCTTCCCCCTCTGCCCTCATGGATCAACCCCTCTCCGGGCAGCCTGTCCTTACTGCAGAGCAGGGGCCTCTACCTGGGAGCTTCATGCGCTCCCATCCCATTCTGCCTCCTGCTCCTTACTCAAGGGTCTGGGTCCTGCCTCAGGATAACCCCTTTTTGGAGCTGGCAGGACCCCTCCGGCCCCTGTGAGAGCAGCAGGGCTCTACGCCTGCGATTCCCTAGGGAGGAGGAGGAAAGCTGCCAGGCAGAGAGAAAGGAAAGAGAGTTTGGTTCAGTTACAGATCCAGATCGAGATTTGAGGGCCTTGCCCATACTGGATGGATATCTGCAGCTACCAATGGCAAGTTTTCAACTACAAACCCACAGCAATCAACCTACAGCTCGTGAATTTTGGCGGGTGAGGTTGTTGAGAGCATCAGAATGTCTGGAGTTCACAATGCAGGAGACTGTGACCGATGCTTTTTCGGCAGGATGCACTTACAGCGGAAAGTGAATTCGTACACCCGAGTGCAGAAGTGTCTACTTGCTGAAGTAATATTCTGCAACTAAATTTTGCAAAGCGCACTCCTTTTTAAATGACTATTACGCTTTTGCAGGTTTTGATATTCTGTGAGGAACTTCTTAATGTGGCAAGTGGGAGTGGCTTGTATAGCTTTTGTTCCTTTTAATTATTGTCATTTAGAAACAAATTCAAGTAAATTGGTACCAACTCTCTCCTGTAGATATGGGTACACAAAGATGCATGTAAATGCAGTAGTTTACTATATTAGTTGCACCAAGACAAATGTATCCACATTAGACGTAGCACTGATTTAAATATATTAGTATAAAAAACCATGTTTTTAACCAGTGTAGTTAAATTAGTACAAAGGCTGTATTTAGCTCAGCCCTTATGAGATCTTTCCTTGTCCCTGCTTCTCCAGCAAGAGATTAGATTATGGTTTGTTTAAAGTCCTATTACTAGCAAAGCCGTACAGTTTGGAAGCGATGTAATTCTTTTGCCACAGTACTGTTAATTTATGTTGGATTTCTCAAAAAGTTGAACCAATTGCTGTTGAGGCCTTGAATCTTGGGTTGCCACAAGGTGGCACTGAAGGCCCATGAGCACTTACACACATGTCCACGAAGCCTGGAGTAACTGCATTGTCTCCTGAGATCGTTAATATCATAACCTAATGATATTAGAGCACAAGGGTACAAGCAGAGATTAGCCCCACATGCGCTATTTGTGGCACACAAGAAGCGGTATTTAGATATAAGACATGCGACCATCTCTCATGTTACCACAAAGCAACGCCTGAACCGTAGTCACCTCTCTTGACATCTTGGGGGAGAAAAGACCCAAGAGCTACGTGAATGATTTAACCACAGCGGTCGTGCCACTAAATCTTTGTAGTTTCACCTTTTGTAACTTACAGTAAATACAGGAACTACAGAGAAAATACTACAGTAACATCTGTTTAGTTATCTTGGACAATAAAATTTAGTCACAACCGTTGTATCTAGAACACACAGGCAATATCCCCTCTCAATACATCATTCTTAAATGCAGACTCTAGAATCATGATTTGTTTTTAAAGAGTCAAGATTTCTTCTAACAGGTTTAAAGGTTTTAGCGCTAGTGTCTATAACTGGCTTTATTTCTAGGCACGTAGCAAGCTTCCAAATAAAAAGATGGCATGAAACGGTATTAAATGAAATGCGTATGCTTTCAGTTTCAAAACAAGAGGCAAAAACTACACAGTGCACAGTACAACTGACACTTTATTCCTTCATGATGGGCATATATAGTCTTGAAACTGCAAGAGTCACAAAAAAAAAAAATCAAAGTGCAAACCTCTATTGGAACAGATTATGGAATGTATTGATGGTTTTGGCACAAAAAGTGGGGAACTATATACTGCAACAAGATTTTAAGTTTAATGAAAAGTAACACTTCTGTGTTCAGTAGTCATATTTGTGCACTGCAGAACAATACGATGTAAAACAGTGACTAACACGATTCACATGCAACTCTATACAAGTTACATCATACGTCCAGTTATAACTTTTCTGAAAATACATGTGAGGTCCAATGATACTCTGTTCACAATCACTTAACGAATACCATTCTTTAAGCAGTCTTATCTTTTCAGCTTCCTTATTGATAAAAGCAAAAATAGAGAATCTTAAATAGTGAATTATTTTCCCCCAAATGGTTCCATGTGAATGTTGATGTTTTCTATCAAAGTAATTTGGCTCTGACTTCGTTGATATAATGTATAAGAAGCTGAATGAAATCAAAAGCTCATTTTTTTCCCCATATTTCACCCCCAATTTGCTGTGAACAAACAGCATTCTGTGCACTGAATTTTTGTTTTTAAAACTGGACAGTGTTGCCTATGAGCTCTGTACCTATCACATGGAAAGCACCAAAAAAATCAGAGCATAGCTTCATACAGTGGCATCTATTTAAGACAGAAAAGCGGTATATTAGCACGGAAAAGACAAAAAATGCAGAAATGGAAGAATTCAAGTTTATCTTATAAGGTACAGTATGCATTCACATTTTCATCGCAGAGACAGACACTGTATTCACATTCTGGTGAAGAAACCCACATACCACAGCTCTCCCTAAACTCTTAGCAAAGATAACATCCGTGAAAGATCTATAAAGCACATTGTAGCTCTTTCATTTGAACTGAGCTAAACTGATTGCTCAAAGGAAAAAAAAAACCTTTGATGAGTAATTCAAGCCCCATCGCTGAGCTATTAACCACAAGAACTTCTGCACTGACCTGCTATGTCATGTAGCCTGACAGTTGTTACCAAGTGTTTTATGTGGGCAGCTATTCAGTGTCTCATCTCCTTTTTTGGTTTGGGATTTTATTTTATTATTTATATTAATCAAGGATGATGATTTACATCAGGCATCTGAGAAATGTTCTGGTGACAAGATGTACAGGATGCCCATTAGATGCATATGTATCACAGCAGAAATGTCCTCACAACTGAATTCTTCGTTTGGGCAACAGAAAAAAAATTAGCAAACGGCGAGAACAAGAAGCATCTGGCATGATTTTAGTTCTTAGTACCATACTGCAAATGCACAAACTCAAGTGCTCTTCATGTTTTTGCTTTATAATGCCAGAATAAAGAATAACGCTAAAAGCGGAGAGGTGAGGGCAATCCCACTAACCAGCTTAGGTAACTTTTGGCATCAGGCTAAGATGTAATTTAGAGCGACTATGTGAGGAGGCTATGATACCTACCGAGACCAACAGAGAGAAAGCAGGTGTGATTTAGAGCACCTAAATTCTGTGCCTGAAGTTGGACAGTTTGAATACCACTTGAAATCATCACCTGAGGGAATTCAGGTCCCTCAGCCACTCCCTTGCTCTTTCTGTACACCAAAACGCAGCCTTGAAGGCACGGGAGTCTAAACGGCAATAGGTGAAAGACCAACCTCTCTGTCCACGCAGATGTTTCTCGGCTCTGAGATCCCGGACTCCCCCTCTCCCTCCCTTGGGAAGCCAGGGAATTCAGTGTCACCTATTCTATTGCTTCCAGGGACACAGATATCAACAGTGTCCACCACGAATGTTTCTCTTTTCTGCAGTAATCCTAAAGAAGAGGAGTCACCCGTGGCACTCTCCAGATCTATAGCTCCTGTTGACAGTCGTCCTTCCAGCTCAAAAGAAGTCGCTCAGAGCCAAAGCGGACCCCTCTGTTTCTCCTCCCTCCTGGCACCTACTCAAGGAGGGAGTGAGTTTAGGATAGTCCACCATGGGTTGGGATACTTTGGAGTGAACGGCGAAGAGGGAGGAGTACAGAAAAAGACGACTCAAGTAGGAGAATTGAGGCAACAGAAAGCAAAATCACTTGGGGTTAAAAGAGAAAACTGCTCATCGTGCCACAAACTAGAAATGAGAGTCTGAGGAAGAGAGAGACAGGTGAAAGCTGGGGCGGGGGGGACCACAACAGAAAGTTTGAGAGAGAAATTGAATAGAAATCCCACAGCCTAGCGCTGTCCCGGTGTAGCTGGATGCTCTGGCTCCCTAGCGAGAGGAGGGAAGAGGGACTGAAGGACGTGGATGGGGGCCAGGCCCCAGGAGGTGCACGGACAGGTCGGGGGGATTCTGTTCCGGCTTTGTACGACAGCTTCCACGGCCGCACAGGTTTTTAAGAGAGTACAGCTTGCCTCTAGAAGGTCACAGTTAAATACTGCAGGGTCACTTTGGCACAAAATCTTTGTTTAATGTCAAGTCATTTTCAAATGCAAGATGCTTTATCAGATATTTAAAAAGCACCAAGAGAAGGTAGAAAAAGAGATTCCCCACTGCAGTGTTTACATCCTTAGAGCCTGATCACCTGGGTCAGGCTTAAATGATGGTACATGGGAATGGAGGAGACAAGGGGGAAACATTAGGAGAACCCTTTGGGACAGCACACGGCCATAAAACCAGCACTTGCTGTTTGGCTGGCTAAAGTCTTCCTTTGGGACATGCTGTCTTCACAGACATTATATTCGCTCGTCATTGCTCTCTCCCTCGTGATACCTCGTGTCATCACAACATACAGCGTACCCACAAAGCATCAGATGTATTCTGGTAGCTGCCAGGAGGTTTCCTCCTCATTAGCTACTGAGATGAAGCGAGCGATACGCTGAGGAGTACCTACGGATGTGAGTACTTGGTGTTTCCTCCCTTATGACCGCACAAAAAAGCACGCAGGTTTCCAAAGGACATCCAAGTGTGCGTTCGGTCTATACTGTTTGCTTTCCTGCAGACCACATTGCCTGCGACCCCCCCTGCTCCCTTCCCACCGTACCTTAGCAACACAAACCAAGTGGTTCAGGAAAGGTGGAGGAGATATCTAGGAAGTTGATAACATGTTCAGACTATTTGTCAGTCTCTGGAGACTTCCCGCTACTGCCTCTGTTTGGGAATTTCTCCATCCTTAGTTTACAAATGATTTAACAAGAAGTGTGTGAGTACAATGGGGTATGCTTCACTTTACTGTGGTGAAAAAAAGTATGACTCAGTAGGTAAACATGTTGTGGAATTTGCTATAAAAATTGTGTTTGTTTTAACTGAATACCACAGTAAATATTCATGCAATTAAAAAAAAGTAAGATGGTTATTGTTCCAAAGAAAACTGCCCCAAGGGCAGATAAAGTACAAATGCCAATCTTTCAGGAAAAAATAGCTTCCCTTATTCATGAGCGTAAGCCAGGAATAGCCGTCCTTCAACTCCTTCTATCACCCTTTTCTTTTGAATTTTGCTAGTAAGTGGCCTCCAAAAGAGGAGAAAACAGAAAGGAGAGACAGAAATTTTTAAAAAAGTAAATAAAGAGAATTAACCCCCCCCATATTTTAGATTACTTTTGTAGGTTTAACTTTTCCAAAAGCATCTCAGTCTTTCATTTTTGTGGTCCGCATGCTCCCTGGGGTCTGGCCTTTCTAAAAACTCCTCTTCCATTCTCACCAAATTGAAAGTCACGGCATTAGCAGCAAACCGGGACCTGAACTTGCAGGACGTATCTTGTGTGGCTGCACTGCTCTCTCTTTCTCTGTCATTCAAGTTTCCCAAGCAGACATTGCCCTCGAACGCTCCCATCAGAGGAAGCTTTTTCCGAAGTTGCTACCTGGCGTCTAAAACCAATTCCAGCCACAACTCTGCCCAGCAGCAGCAACGTGATACGGCCGAGACTGTGAGCACAGTTCGTTGCCCACTGTTCCAGCTAGTGTACGGAAGGCTTCCCTGCCACACAAGATACCAAGTTCATGAGCCCACTGAGTTTTCTTCAGTCCCCCCGATACCTTGCATCACTGACAGTAAAGAGGACCGAGGAAGGAAACAAAGATGCAGAGCAAGAAAGTAAGAGAAAAGAGACAGGAGAAGGGAACAGTGTAAAGACAACAGAGGTGCTTGAAATGTTGAGAATTAGTTGGTTTTCATAAAATTTTCACACAGATATGTTAAATCACTAAAGCTAGGGGTTAGCCATTATCATTGTCTTCTGCTAGCCCACGGGACTAACATACTTCAGAGTTATGTGCCCCCCAACAAACAACACATCCACCTTAAATACCATCTGCAAGGACATAATAAAAATACACAAAGCAAAAAATTTGTAAACAAGGGTTAGTAGCACAGTGGTACAGTAGATTGTCAATAAAAACAATAAAAGTGTGGATACAGATTCGTCTACCTTGTGTGTAACATTATTGCCAGTTACAAGGGAGGGACTCTGTAAACTCATAATTCTGAAGTTTTGTTAATAAGCACAGAGCAACAGGTGAGTGCCCCATCTACTTTCTCCAGTTCTGTGTTGGCTATTGGGATCAGCATGTGGTCCTTCAGTTTTTCAAATACCTGTTTAGGAAAGAAAACGGAACAGAAATCATTACACTTTACGCCTCTCTATTTTCCCTTTTCTCTAAGCGTTTGCAGAATGAACAGGCATGGATTTATCAGCGGGTGCTAAGCTCTCTCGTCATTTGTAATCAACACCAACATTTGCAGTGTTCGTGGGCTTCTGGCTATGGGATTCACGCACATCAATACCGCAGCGAGGGGAACTGTCGCTACGTCCAGTTATGCAGAAGAAGCACCGAGGGCACAAGAGACAAAGTAATTAAATCAGTATTGCAGATGAGAACAGAGCCCAGGCCTCCCACCTTTGGCCATCTGCTATTTCCACAACAGGATACGATGGCCCATTCTGGAAAGCACCTGATTTCAACTCCCACCGACTTCCCGGCGAGGCCGGGATGCTGGGGGCCTCCCAGGCACCCTCAGCGCAGCTCTCACCTTTGCGCTCTCCGGGTACTCCTCGGGGGCTCGGTGCAGCAGGACGTGGCCTTTGCTGGGAATGTTTAAGTAGATGCAGTTTGCTGCGGCATCGTCGGGCACCGTCAGCTTGTCGTAGCGGTGGTCGCTCATCTGTTGCATGGTCTGCCGGGAGACACAAAGCGCAGCCATTTAGACCAAACACATTAGCAGCCCCAAACAAACGGGAGAACAGAGCCTTCAAAAAATAGCTAATTACGATCGCCAAGTCAGCCAGCAGCCATTTTGCTATACAGCAAGTAAGGAGATCTCTTTTCATCTCTGCCCTTCAAGGAAGAATCTTCTAACCCTAACTGAAATGAGCAGCAGAAAACCTTTGTGAAATGGTTCCTGCAAGCAGCAGGATTAAGCAGGGCACTCGGTAAGCATCGTCCGTGGGGTCTTTTCCTTAAGGAATGCGGCACTGAGTATGCAAAACTCCTGCTTGCATTGATGGAAACTATAGGTGCTCAGCACCTTCGGAAAAAAGCAGCCATCATTCAATATTTATAAAATGAGCATGAATTAACACAAACAGGACGGGAACAGTTCCCTGCTTGGATATCAGCCCAATCTTAATTCTTTTCAAGGACCTCCTTTCTGCTTACCAAGCAGTTACTCTTTCACTAAGCACCTGTGCCGGGGAGCGAGAAGGCACGTCTGCGCTAATCCTCGTTCCCAAGGGGACAACACAATAACCTCCTCAGAACACTTGAGCTGGTCATTTCAGAGGTTTGGTTTATAAATATAGGGCTCGTACACAAACTTGGATCCTGGCTGGAATTTCAGAGACTCTCAGCACACGAGAAGCCTGAGATCCCATGTTTTGGATCAGGCTCAACTTTTTAATAAAGATGGGAGAAGCCTGGAGACAAGACGCCTGACTCCCCATTGTACCCTTCCAGCTTTACCTCAGCTTCACCCTGACGGACACCTAGAATAACGCAGAAGTGAGCAAAGCTCAAAGCCGAAAACTTTGGCCCTACTGAAAGCCTAAGCAAATTCAAGTGTTCCCGTTTTTCTCCTAGGCCCCTTATGTTCCCACATACATTGCAAAGGCGCAAACAGAAAGAAAAGGCTTTTTTTCAGCTTAAAAATACTTACATTATCTTAAAAACAAACTGGTATTCTGGTAGAAAAAATTTTCAACTAAATTCCCTTCTCAGGGAAACCCCACAGATTTACATCACGTAGCAGAGAGCAGACTTTGATTTTAGGCACAGTTAAATTCATCTTTAAGTTATTTGCAAGTTCACTTGTACTACTTCATTAAAAAATATTATATAAACTATATATACTGAATTATAACGAGGATCTACAACATACTGGGAAGCAACAAAGCAACTCACGCTTGCACAGACCTACAGTAAATAATGCCTTTATAGGTCTGGATACATTTTTGATGTTGTAGCCTGAGTCATCCACATCCCGCAGAGAACATGAAACTCACAACAAAGAATGCCGTGCATTCCTGAGGAAGTGTTATCAGATTCTCATTTCTTGTTCCTTCTGAAGTTATGAAACTTTCCCGAGTTCCCAAGGTCGCATCTACCTCCATAAAAGGTTAATGTGTTTTTCTGAGGAAAAATCCTTGCACCTTTACTTCACCGGATGTATTTTTATTACTGTGCTTACCATGGTTGACTTTCCTATTTATCATTTTGTTTCTGTCAGGTTGCCAAGATACGTTTTGCTATCCTTGCCTTGATGCTGTGGACATCTAGCACCAGGTGACACGCTTGCACCCAGTGCAACTCTTCTCCCTAGTAACCAGAGCCAGCAGACTCGTCCTCTACCTGCAGCTTCTCTTTTCTTCCCTACAAAAGTCTGGATTAAGGAAACACATTTATTAAATCTGCACTGAAATACATGTTATCAGTAGAGGAAAATCCACCGCGCCTGGGTTTCGCTCAGCTCCCAAACAGTTGTGCTTTCTCAGTCCTTGCTGGCAACAGAATCCCGATATCATAGGTTTTCTGTAGGAACAGCTCATTCATCAGAAATACATTGTGAATCACTGGGCAACATTTCCATATGAAAAATTACAAATGAATTCTTAGCAGAAGGGTACGGACACGTCTCCCATTCATTCGCTTCTGCAAAATGCCGAAGTGAGAACACCAGCAGCAGGCAGAAATGAAGAACAAGTGGCAGGGCTCTAGCTGTGCCACCGCAAGGTACCAACCAGCTTCGGGAAGCCTGGGACACGACGGGAGGGCACGTTAGGAGGATTGTTTTCAAGGTTAACAACACAGAAGTGGTGGCTGAATTAATTCAGAAACAAATGAAGAGAAAAAATGAGTGGGAAAGTGAGATGAAGCAGCACGGGAGTTTGAGTACACAGCTGCGGCAGTAGGAATAGGATCTCAGCTAGCTCGAACACCGCCGCAAGAAAGCATTTATTAGTAACTGGAGGTTTGGCAATACAGGGTTGCTCTCTTCCTCAGCTTTCAAGGCAAGAAGGAAATTGTATTTGCACCCTTTCATCCCTGTTATAACTACGCCTGCACGTTGAAGCAAAATTTCAAAACCCACTTTCTTGAGAAAGCACCCCAGCAATAACACCCGAAACCTGCCCGACGGGGAGGCTCGGGATGCAGCAGAAATGCACTGATACGCTGCGCTCAGGTTAAAGGCCCATGGGGTTTTCCATATTTCTATTATGTGAAGTCCTTGAGCACATGTGCCTGACCAGATAGGACTCCAGCACAGAGGAGAAGATAAAAGCAAGGTCCTTTGATTGTATTTTCTATCAGATACACCCCAAAAATATGTGTTTTTTTGGAAATGACAAGTTTACAAAGACTATAGCGCTCGCACAATGCATTTGCGGAGGGCTGGCTTTCTGCCCACAAACGTCGTACGACCGGCTACATTAAGAGCCAGGCATTTCCCGCATGCCTGGTTTTTCTGGGAATTTTCTTCAGCCTGAAGAGGGTGATTTTCGTTGCGCATTCTCTCAGCCCTTAGTCATGCTTTCCTTATGTTGAAGTCATTCGCATAGTCTAAAGTGCCTTTTCTATAGTTTTTTTACAGCGTGTTCCTCCGACAACTGAGGTAATGGATAAGCTAAATAATCCTAAATATGAAGCAGCATTATGCATGAAGGAAAAATGCGTATGTGCTTAGGGTCTATTATCACTGACAGAGTTAAGATGACCACATGCATTTTTAAACCAGGCCAAACCTAGTGACAAATTTTCCCCCTCCATGAGGACAGCACCAGTCTGAGCCCTGCTGCCACCCGGGACCTACTCGCATCCAGATTGCTGCGGGACAGACGGCGACCAAACCCACCACACCTGCAACGCGCTTTTGTATCTCCACCGCCCCACAAGCAAAACCAAACGTAGAGCGAGTGTTCCTCTTGCTAACGTGGCAATGAACGCTGCACTTAAAAATGCCTGTGCCGTGTTGATAGAGAAGCGGAAGCGCAGATTTTCAGGGTCTGATTTTTGTTTCGATGAGCTCCTGCTACCCTCGCTCCCAACATTTAGAAGAAAAAACAAACCTAAGCCCAAGTCAAATGCATGTAACTACACCCACACGATCATTCCCTCGCCAGATTTCAGTTACCATGTCCTACATCCTTCAAGTCATGGTATTCTCAAAAGAA
Organism: Balaeniceps rex; assembly: GCA_013401315.1. Classification (NCBI taxonomy): domain Eukaryota; kingdom Metazoa; phylum Chordata; class Aves; order Pelecaniformes; family Balaenicipitidae; genus Balaeniceps; species Balaeniceps rex. Next base: position 172,964 of record VYZW01060167.1, read on the forward strand.
AACTATTCACTTCAAACTATTACTAGTATTTTTTCCATCCCACCTCTTTCTTCTTTCCAAGCACATTAAAGTTCAGCCTGGTTTACACTGATGCTTAAGTAACATTTGCCCTGGGGTACAGTGCAAGTTGGAAGATTTTAATCCAAGAGATTGAAAGTTGTGAGAAAAGATGAAGCTACATCAAGACTTTGCCTGCAACTATGAAAAATAAGTCTTTTGTGGTGCAGGGCAACTAACACTGATGAGAAGAATAACTCAGTAACATGCAAGTCACATCCCCCCAGGCTGGCTGGGAGTTTGGAGGACAGCGTGCTTCTCTTCTCCTTGGAGGAAAGACCACTTGTCTGGGAACGACAGCAGACTTATGCCCTTACATGCTTAAGGCAAAAGATGAGGACGGGCACCTGGCCAGTACTTTGCCGTCTGGAGAGAGGACTGAGAAAGGTAAATTATTGCTCATGACCTGGAAAATACCTCTGATTACCAAACCTGCCATTTTTTAATACTTGTAGAACCTGGAAGTGCTTCTTTTTTAGTGCTGCATGATGTGGGTCTCCAGCCCCACATCAGAGGTGACGATATCCCACTTCTGGATCCTAAGACAGGGGCTGGAGACAACATTTCACTTCTTTTTTGAACTTGCCCCTTGCCATCAGAGCTCCCCTGGTTCTTGCACTGGGAGAGACAGCAAACAATTGATCCCCAGTCACCTTTTCCACATCACTCCTGATTTCCTAAGCATCTATCATCACCTCTTAGTTGTCTCTTTTTTAGATTATAGCCATAGCTTGCTTAGTTTGTCTCCTCAGGCAAGCTGTTCCAGCTATCTGTCCATGCTTATTACACTTTTCTGAATCTTTCCAGTTCTACTCTATCTGTTTGGGAACGAAGGGGTCATGCGTGCAAAGTGCACACACCAGCCAACATGCAGATGCACCACAGCTTTAATCAGTGGTATAACGACGTTCTTCATTAGGCTTTCAGCTGAGCTGGCAATTTCAACAAGCTCAGGATCTTATTCCTGTGGTAACGATCAGTCAGAACACATTATTTCATATGTGATGTTCACATCGCCGTTCTCCCTGTCCCTTGCTGCACATCGCTTTACACTTACCTACACTGAATTTCATTCCTTGTTTTATTGCCCTGTCTCTGTCTGTCTATTAAGTTCCTTCCTCGCTTTTTAATATTTGGAGAAACAACTGGCACCGGAGAGGGAAAGCAGCAGCCTTAGGGTTCAACACAAGAAAATGCAGGACAGAGTGGGGCTGGAGAGCTATGCCACAGGGCTACGCGCCTGGGTGCAGGGACTCAGCCTGCCAGACAAACCATGCTACTCAACAGCTTCTCAGAGTTCCCTTGAAATGCAGAAGTGACAACGGTGACTGTAAACAGTTGGCCAGGCTGACCAGAGGGGACAGAAGAGCAGAGCTGGAAAAGCCAGCGACCTTCTTGAATGTCAAGATCTGTGAGGAGCGTCACCTCTGAAATGCAGACAGGCGGGAGAGACAACAGCCCGGTAGACTCAGTAGGAAGGGGACAAGACAGCCACTTTGAGTGGCATAAATCACAGTAGAATGATCTAAGGCTTCTTGTCAGATATTGAAAAGACTGGTAGAGATGTAGGGTAGGATAGGATACACCCTATGGATGCGAACTGCATTCTAGATCTATTCGAAACCAGCAATACCCCAGTCTGCAATGGTCAACATGCCAAATTTCTTAGCCCGTACACCGCCAGAGTGTTACTTTAATTTCCACCCACGCTCTCAGCAGCTGGGCCTTCTGCTTTTCCTCCCTGCTGCACCCTCTCAGTCATGTTTTCCAGAAGGCAGAGTTCTTTAAGCAACCTCTCCCACCCTGCTCCTCAGCTTTTCCTGGTGCAGGACACCTTTTGCATCACCGCAGATGTGATGGGTACCACGTGCCGCTCACAGGCACACCTGTGCTGCTCTGCCCCTCTGAACCACCGTGCGTCACGGCCACGCCGTCACCTGCCTGCCAGCTCTGCCCAAGGACCGCAAAGGGAAGCCACGACCTGAGGAGGGAAAAAGGAAGCGGCTTACGTGTGTTGCTTTCAGTCAAGAAGGCGAAGAGGACGAACATCCTGTCTTTTGGAACAGGAACCCAGGGAGAGAATAGACAAAAGAAAAAACAAAGCAGCAAAGGAATAGAAACACGAGCCCCCATTTACGCAAGTCAAACGACATCTTCTCGGTCAGCCTCTGACCCAGCTCCTGTGGCTGACAGCCTTGGTAACGACAAATATATATTGAAAAGGATGCTCTCCTCGCCCTTTAAAAAAAAAATTTAAAAAAACAGACTAATACAACAGTCTCTATTCTATAAATATATACTTTTGAGTCTGTATCTTCCAAAAGACTAGATTCTTCTGCGTGTATGCAACCTGAACAGCACTGACACTCAGTTAAGTCCAGTACGTTTATTACAACATCTAACTTTAATTAAAAGAAAAACACAACTGGTTGCATTTCAAAGTAGCAGGTCATCTGGTACTCAGTGAAGCCCCGCGTCCTCTGAGATGCCATCTGTACCCCCCTAATTCACAAAGTAATGGAAAAGGAGAAGGAGCTAAAGGAAAGTGCACAGAATTTTATAAATTTGATTTTCCTATCTGTAACACTGAGAGCAACAAAGTCTCATTTTTTAATTTTTATTTTTAGGAGCAAGTTGTCAATTGTTCTCTGGATTTCACTAACCTTTCTTTGTTGCTGCATTACAGAAAAGTCAGCATTCATCTGCACTTTGTGCTAATTCCCTAACTGATGTCATCCTCTTTGGGTTATTAATATTAGTAATCATTTCCACAGCAACCCATTGTGATATCGTAAATAGAGGATTATGACTTCATGTGGGGAATAAGCAGAGGCACAAATGATGAATTCTTAAGGAAGAAGAGATAATGTTTTCATGCAAACTTGTGCATTACTAGAAAAGACAGACGCTATACAGACGATAGGAAGAGCAGATTTAGCTGAGCCTTTTCACGCTGCCCGGGGGTACGGGCTGCTTTCTAAGAACACCGGGTAGATGAAGTTTTCCCTTAGGTGCCTGTTCTGGAGGTGCTTCTGCGGCAGAGCTGGGAACCCCCCCCCGTATCATCATAGAATGCTTTGGGTTGGAAGGGACCTTTAGAGGCCATCCAGCCCAACCCCACTGCAGTGAGCAGGGACATCTTTAACCAGATCAGGTTGCTCAGAGCCCCGTCCAACCTGACCTGGAATGTTTCCAGGGATGGGGCCTCCACTGCCTCTCTGGGCAACCCCTTCTAGTGCTTCACCACCCTCAGTGTAAAAAATTTCTTCCTTATATCCAGCCTAAATCTCCCCTCCTTTAGGGTTTAAAAGGGGTTTAAAACCATCACCCCTTGTCCTGTCACCACAGGCCTGGCTAAAAAGACTGTCCCCATCTTTCCTATAGGCCCCCTTAGCTTTTATCCAGGCACTATAACCCTGCTCTCACGCAGGGAAACAGTACCCAGCTTTTTAAAGCCGGCACACCGCAGAGACTTCCGTTATACAAGACGGAATAGGAACAAAAGGCATTTAATCACAGGAATGGGGGCAACTGCCAATGCTAGAACAACTCCTTGCGCCCAAGTCTTTAAAAGCACTGCTCTGATCATAGCTTTGGATACAGACCAAGGGCCTAGCTGCCCAAGAGAGACTCCTTTCTATTTTATCCTTGAGATGTGGTTTTGATAAGCCTCCCTTGACCTCTGTCAAAACAGCATACGGGGCTGCATTTGCAATAGCATCCTTCAGGGAATAATTTAGGGGATGAATGAGCAGCTCCACTCCCAATAGAAGATATTGAATGGGAGAGCCAAGAATAAGGCAGAGCAATCATGTCCAACCTTTTATTGAAAGCTGGAAGAAAAAGAAAGGCATCTGCTGAAGTCATGGTATTGCACTGCCGTACATGTTCCGATACACTCCTGACTATAATGAAATCCCATCGACTCATGAGGTCGGAGCCCAGGATACCAAGGACGAGCTCAGAAGTGCAGACGTCACCACTGCTCCGGGTCCCGCGGGGGCAGGTCTGTCCAGGGGACATGAGGGGTTGCAAAAGCTCAGCTGCGTTACCTGCTCAGCCCTGACATCTGCCACGGCCACACTGCCTCTGTAATCAGCACCCCTTTCTCTGAAACGACCAGGTAAAATCCCAGGTGTTTCACATGGAACTGGGCAGTACTCTGTCTTCCCAGATCTTGGAGGGAATACCCCAGATACAGCAGCCACGGGGATGAAGCTCAGGCCATAAGAAAGGCTGAGAGAGCTGGGGTTGTTCAGCCTGGAGAAGAGAAGGCTCCAGGGAGACCTTATTGCGGCCTTTCAATACTCAAAGGGGGCTTACAAGAAACAAGGGGACAAACTCTTCAGTAGGGCCTGTTGCAATAGAACAAGGGGTAATGGTTTTAAACTAAAAGAGGGTAGATTTAGACTAGGTATAAGGAAGAAATTTTTTACGATGAGGTTGGTGAAACACTGGAACAGGTTGCTGTCACAAATGAGTGGAATGCACCTCACTCAAAAGAGAGAAGCAGCGATATGTTTTATTGAGATAAAAGAATAATTTGGCAGAGTTCAATGAATTTGATGGAATTTAACAAAGTTTAACAGGGGTTTGCCAAGGTTCATAAGTTTGATGGCAACGTTCACCTTATTAATTACTGCATGGAAGAAACGTACAAAGGAAAACTGAGTTAGAATCGAGTTAGAATGATTCACCCAGAGACCAGAGACGCAAAGGGTAAGGAAGACCCTCCCGTTGAGTCACGAGGTTCAGAGCGGACCCCCTTGCTTTGTAAACTCCTGAAGGAGCTTAGGTGCGGCTAGGTCCGATCTTAGTCTCAGACTTGGACAACAGCTTATGTCTAATGCAATTATCTATACAAAGTTTATAGTAATTAATATTTAATAGCTACATGGATTAGTAATGTTTCATTAATATTAATTCAGCATGCTATCAGTCACTTACCGAGGATCTGTCGCGAGTAAGGATCTCTCCTCCTTGGGCAAGGATCTCTTAGTCTCAAGTAAGGAATCTCAAGCCTTGAGAGGCCTCCCTGCTCAAGGGAAGAGTCACCCGGAGTGCTGTCTAGCTGCAATTCAGGGAGAGCTCAGATTGGACTTATCCAAAGATCTGCCGTTGGTAAAAGGTGTCTCTGCCTCGAGAAGCACCCTTGAGAGGTGTCCCAGCTCAAGGGGAGATCACCGTCATGCAGCCACACTGCCTAGCAGGGAGAGCTCAAAGGCGGATCACTTAAGCTGTCATATTTATGGAATAAAGTGGTTGGCTCGTAGTTGAATCACATGCGATGGAAAGGTAGGCATGAGACTCCTTGTACCCACAACTTTGTTCCTTGATAAATGAGTCTTGGAAAAGCCAACCGCTATTCATGTGTTAATCGCATGATCGGTGTTCCAAGCTCATATGCATTCTCACTGTGTCACTCTGCTCCTTGTTGGGTTTTCAGAGAACAGATCAAAAGTAAAGGAGTTCTTGGCCTGGCTATGGCTCAGGCCTTTGCTGGGAGCCTGTACCAAACTACTGCTAGTTCGGTTGAGGGGTTGAGTGCACCCGTCACAGTTGCCCAGAGAGATGGTAGATGCCCATCCCTGGAAATATTCAAGGTCAGGTTGGACGGGGCTCTGAGCAACCTGATCTAGTTGAAGATGTCCCTGCTCACTGAAGGGGGGTTGGACTAGATGACCTTTAAAGGCCCCTTCCAACCCAAACTATTCTATGATTCTATATGGTGGGATGAACGCTCTCCATGTCACAGCCCTCACCCCTAGGCACTATGCTGGGTTTCCCACCTTCCTTCTAAGTCCTCTGGTCCCTTCTGAGATCCATCAGCAACCACCAGGCACCCGGCATTACCCCAGAGCAGTGGGGTCAGCTGGAGGCTTTCTCTACCAGTCCCATGGGGAGACCCTGGGGTTAGTCCTTTGGAGAGTGCCCAACATCAGAGCCTACCCAAAGGGCAAACCTCATTTCCCAATGGGTGAAAACAACTTCATTAGCAGGCACTTGCTACAAATACAACACGTCCTGCTTGCAAGGGAATAGTTGAGCTTGCCAAAGCTGGGAACAGCACGTGTAACCCTCAGATCCTTTGGGATTGCTACCCTCAGATCCTTTGGGATTGCTAGCCTTATCCAAAGGGTGACAGAGAATGGTTTGACCGTAGACAAAGCTGCTTAAACCAAGGACTGTGTCCACCATCATCTGCTGCTGTTCAAGTCTTCGCTCATCACAGAAAGTGGAGGGGATTTGTGCTCTGTACCAACCAACACGAACAGCCAACACACAGAAACGTGGCTTTTCAGGATTTAGTATAGAGCAAGAGAGTACAGAAGGGAGTGTGTAACAGATGCTGTGTCACGGTTCCCGTTGTCATCTTGCCTAGCGTTTGCCTTTGCTGCTGGAACCTGAACTGGATTACGTCCCGGGCCAGTTCCTGCTCATCTGCTGTCCCAGCAAGACCCCAGGGCTGTGTCCCTCGTTGTGGAAAAAGCAGTGCAGAACACTTGCCCGCAGCGCTGCCCCGTCACCTCCCTACGCCGGGGCTGGCACCATCACAGCCTGAATCCATCCTCATTCATCCTCACGGTCAAGGTCTGCGACTCCAACGGTGCAGGATCAGAGCCCAAAGGTGACATGTTTGGAGGAAATCCTGGCTTCATTGAGGGAACAGAAAAATAATGCCAGGCTTTACTGGCTCAACAGCCATGGCCAATGTTCAACTACGGAGTTACGTGTACAGAATTATGAACGGGTTTAACTACAAGGAGGAATTAAATGCATGCTGAAAACAGCAGAGGGAAGTTAAAGTATCAGATGTGATAGCCACTGCAGGCCCCGGTTGCTTCTGCAGTTAATTTGTCTCTCTCTTTCACCCAGTTTCCTCGAGCGCCACTTTCCAGCTGCAGCCCAAATACTCTGTACTTGCCAGAGCCTGAAGAGGATTTCATGGTTAAAATGTCACTTCTGATTTATTAGCTGCTTCTAGCATGTGCTCTATAAACTCTGCGCACTCATTTCCTAGCTCACTTGCAGACCTTTACATTACACACACAGCACTAAACTCATGATCAATTGCGCTCTGCTGTATCTGAGCACCAGACGCAATTCCTTTTTCTATTTTTAAAGTATTGTAAGGATACACGAGTTGTACCAGTAAGAACAATCAAGAAAAATTTCTCTTTCAAACAAGATTGTTAGTAGGAAGGTAGATCCTATTTTAAATATAAATATATATATATTAAATATATATATATTAAATATATATATAGTCTTCTCCCAAGTAGAAACTGATAGGATGAGAGGCAACGGCCTCAAGTTGTGCCAGGGGAGGTTTAGATTGGATATTAGGAAAAACTTCTTCACGGAGAGGGTTGTCAAGCATTGGAACAGGCTGCCCAGGGAAGTGGTGGAGTCCCCACCCCTGGAGGTATTTAAAAGCCGGGCAGACGAGGCGCTTAGGGACATGGTTTAGTAGTGGACAGGTATGGTTGGACTCAATGATCTTAAAGGTCTTTTCCAACCAAACGATTCTGTGTGATTCTGTGTATAAAATGTTAGCATAGCACGACATAGCAGCTCACTTGTTGCCTAACAAGACGCGCTACAGAACAAAACCAACTCAACCACCAGAGACGGTTAAAGACAGCTTCATCATCCTGCTTCTATGACTGCACTTCCAGAGCAGACATGAAGAATGGCCACAACAAAGGAGAGGTTTAAAATACCAAGCCGTCACAGTAAAGGAGCGGCACGCTGGGCTGTGCCAGGCAAATGACTCGGTAGAAGCTCGGGGTCCCTGCCACACAGGCTGCCATGGGGAACGAGAGGAGCAGCTCGCGGCGCTGCTCAGTCGATCTGGTGAAATCCAGGGACCGGCTTTTAATTCCGAGTATCAGTGCCTCATAGAGATCCTATTGCAATTGCATTTCCACAAGTCTGCAAGAAGCTGATTACCAACTGATTTGGTTTTTTTTTCTTCAGAGGCAAATGAACAAATACAAAGAAATCACTGAGGCCAAAAAGCAAGAATTCAAACGTTAGAGGAAGCTAGTGATAAGCAGCACTGCCAACTCCGTCATTTCTGAGACAGATGCTTTACCTAATTTGTTTTCCAATAATTTCTCTGAAGAGATTTAGACTCCTGGAGGAACAGCTAGAGGTTCCCCAGCATGAGAGTGCAGTTGGATCCAATACCACTGAGCAAGAAACACACTCTGCGTAACTTCATATGTTGCTCTGACTGCGACGTGGTTGCCTGATGTAACCTGTCAGCGAGAGGACACGTGCCACAGCACAAACCCCCTGCTCCGGGCCGAAGTCCCTAACCTCAGCTGGCAAACATGAGCAAACACGACCATCACGCACACGTAAACGTGCTGCCAAATCTCCAATGCAGAGATACGTGCTGAAAACTGACATAGTTGATTTATTTTTTTAAAAGATACCCACCAACAATCAAAGACTGCTAGATTATCTTCTCAATTACCATTTTCTTTTAAACATGTATCTGCTTTTTACTGTACCTTGATTAATGCTGGTATTTATTTGACAGCTAGTTACCAGCAACATTTAATCAGCTTACCCAAAAAATATTTTTGGCTACAATAGCTAAATTGATGCACTGCAACACGATTAGCCGAGCTGTGCAAAAGGCTTTAATCAAACTGATGAGTTCTCAGATTAGTCCTGGCTCAAGTTCAAATTGCAGCTCTGAGCAACCAGTATTGTACTTGAATTTTGCTCATGTTTATAAACACTCTGTACAAGTGTAGGGCTGTCTGGATATCTGCAAACTTCATCAGGCTGCTGCTCACGATACATTTCAAGTTTGAGCCTGAATATTTGGGATAGTGCATATTTCACAGGGGAAGATGCAGGGCACTTTCCATCCCTGACTAAATCAATCTCACAGCATCAGGAACATCAGACCTTTACAACCAAAACCCTCTGTCATAAGTTTCTCGGGGAGAAGACATGGGTGATAAGCTGGGAATGTGCTCCCAGAGCTTCACGTAGTGATTTCTAATGAGAGAGTAACTTCAACAGCTTGTTCAAATGAATGAGCAAACTTAAAGCCACTCCAAACTATACGGGAAGCCACGGGACCGTTCTCTTCTTTAAGAGCTCCCCTAAGCTCATGCGGAGCTGTCAGGCTGCTATCCTAGTCCCTTAATTGCTGCAGGTCTAAGCCAGCCAGGACTGCACTTCCCTGGCTTCCATAATTCAACCCATGTCCAGCAGGGGAGATTCTGAGATTTGAAATGTTGGTTTTATCTTAGCTGGGGACTGAGACATTTTAAATCTTGAACTGTCACAAGATAAAAAAGAAGAAAAAAAAGAAAAAAAACACCAAATCTCTGCCGAGCTCTGATAGTAAAAATGATGCTGCTGGGAAATGAAGAGTCCTAGGATTACGCCCATGAGGAAAACGTGTAAGACCCGAAAAGCCAATGTGCAATGAAATATCACAGCATGGCAGTAAGGACAAGAAGTCAGTCTCTCAGGCCTCCATCTTGCAAACACTTAAGGATGTTTTAAAGTAATAAATATCACTAGCTTACTGAAGCCGAGGAGGTGTACAAGACGTGCAGGATGGGTCCCTAAGCTCTTTGTGGGGCAGGGATGTTGATTTTAGAGTTACATACTATTTCTGTTGCAAATGTTCTGCCTGGCACAGATTCAGGTCAATAGCCTTGGGCACCAATAGCAGTGCTGTTCTTTAAAATAATTCATACTTTAGAATCAGGGCAAGAGATACAAGTCGGATTGCGTAAGTTGCATTTAAATCGAGCGGATTTCAGAGAGCTATCTCCACCCCTCCTCATTTACTGTAAGGGACACACAGCTGGCTTCCTCCATGCGTTAATGATCATGTTGCAACAAGGAGGCTTCTGCAAAGCCAAAGAGCAAAGCCTGCACTTAGGTTCTTATTTACTGCCAAAAGAATCAGTACAATCATAAGCTGAAAATTTGGGACTTGCTGCCATCACTGAAAAGTAGATTTTGGTTTAACCTTTGAAGGCAAGTCCTGATAAAAATGTGTAAGACACTTAGCTGTAATGCTTTCAGACATGCTCTGGCTTACCTGCGTCTCAAACCAAACCATGCAGGATGGTAGGTCCTAATTTATCAAGAGGGACAAACTCCCTCAAGCTTCACTTCAGGTAAAGTCTCAGTTGCACTTTGCTGTTTTGGTGCCCCAGCCAAAGTTTCTGCTGCAAAGCATCAGTGCCCAGTGCCCGCAGCTGTGCTACCGTGCAGGAGCAGAGATGTTGGTCTCTTGGATGAGCTCTCTCGTTGCCTATGTGTGTAATGAGATCATGGCCTCAGGAGTCTCAGTGCCCACATCTCCGAAAAAGCTTAATTTGGTAGATTTGCTCTGAACACACCCAGCAGGCAGGAAAGCCACTGAGCCCAGCGCAAACCACAGGAGCAATAAACATTTCCCACTGAGGATGATGGTGGTAGTACAGCGTTGACCTGCCACACAACGGATTACTGGTTTGCAAGTCTGCCAGCGAAGAGAGACCCAGATTCATGAGGCCTCTTAGCCCAAGGGTTCAAACCCACACCTCCCACTTTAAAGGAAAATGTTCAGAGACTCAAATTATCGGCAAGGCTGGGGTGAGACTACTCTCCCTCCTTTCTGCTGAAGCCACACTGTTATGAGACCCTCATGGAACCAGAGAGGACAAAGCATGACCAGGAAGGAACTTGACTTTGCAGCCAGGTGATGGAGAAAGGAGGGATGGGGAGTCCTGGACTCTGGTCCCTGAGGCTGGAGTTACTTACCGATCTTATCCAGAAAGTCTACCCTGCAAAATGCGTACACAGGTCATCTTTGCAACAGGGATCAGACCCCTCTCCCTCCTCCTTCATGCCAGAACTTTTACTTCCCCTCTGGCAATTTTAAAAGATGGCAACATCTGAAGTAAACATCTCCTACTGCTCTGATGATATCTCCCTCCTCCTCCTATCACCAAGTTATCACCTTTTTAGTCAACAAAGCTGTAAGTAATAACCTGCATAATCCATTTTAACCCGTATAATCCATTTATTCCCTGAAGATAGCAAAAGCTAAATGAACATCACTGTTCTCTTGCCTGATATAAACATTCTTTATGGTTTGCACATACAGGAGACCCTGAGGTGTACTGGTTTCCTCTTTCATTGATCTGTATCTATTTTAAATAATTCCAGCATCCTTGAGCAGAGATTAAAAACAAAAAACCCCAAGTTTGTTGTTCAGAAAATTTTCTTATGTGCTTTACCTTCAGGGCTTTCTGTGCAGCTTCACTTGATCCAATAGCAATCAAGTTTGGTCCAGCCATGCTGCAGAAGCTCTTCAGATGCAAAGAATCATGAACAGGGACTGTGGAGACAGCATAATCCTGTATGGGAGCAAAGAATGGTTGCTATAAATACTTTTAAATTGTCCTAGTTCCATAATTATATCAAGACATTCCATAATTAATTTTACTCTCTGCAAATTAACAACAGCAACGTATCCTAGGGCACAGTGTCAACTGTTTAAGTCTGACATAGCCCTCTGGACCAGCTCGTCTTGTCTGGTGCACTGGAGTAAAATCCAGAACATGTTTCAAATATTACTATTGTTGCAACTGTAAAGAAATACATTAAAATGTGCAATTAAACAGTACGTACACAAAACCTCTCCAGGGACCAGCAATAAGAACATGCTGCCGATACACGAGAACATCAATAACGTAAGTGTTGATCTGCTCTCGAATAATAACAGCCTCCCACTATCCAAGTTACTTTTATGCAGTGATCTCACATTTCAGATCCAACTTCAGGATCTGTCTCTTTACAGGATGCTTTTCAGTAACTTAAATAAGTCCTAAATAAAGCAGTCGAGTATGACAAACGTCTTGGCAAGTGTAATTTTTAAATTCGTCCAGTGGATAATAGCTTATATTTCCTGTGGCATGAATGAATCTACAAACCTTAAATGTGTCAGCCAGAATTTCTGCACCACGTTGATTTGTCCGCCTGGAAAGACCCACAAAAAATTCTCTGCCTGGAATGAAAAAATGAAGGGCAAAACAGTTACAGCTTTTTTTTTAAGCATCCAAAAAAATCACCACATCAGCTCCTTCATCGGAACATATGCATTTTAAAAACAGGCCAGCTTTAGAGACATTCTGAAGCAATCTTTCATGGGTATCGTTTTTTATCTTTCTTTTCTCAAGTTGAAGAGTAAAACTGAAAATTCAGCTTAGAAGAATACAACCTGCAATTGTGAGCTGATAATTTAAAGCAACTATCCTTTTCCAGAAGAACACATTTCACCAGAAGCATAAATAGCTTCCTCTTCTAAAGCTCTGCAGTGGTCATTGAGTCAGGAAAGAGAACAGCTGGGCTGGATTAGTAGAGCACTGATTGACCATTTCCCCCTCCCTCGGAGATTTCCTCTGGTCTGGAAGGCAGCTCAGCAGCCACCGGCATCCTCCAGCTCCAGAGGAAATCAGTGCTGGATCTGCACTGCATTAGAAAGGCCTCCCTTCCCGGTCTGCCTCTTTTGAGACCCTTCTTTCCCCTTGGTGAACTAAGGCAAGCAGCCAGTCTACTGTGACGCTGATCAAAACAAACAGGCTCATTCAACACAGGCGGGGAGCAAGCGCGCGCGCAGCCGATGTGAGAAAACGCCTAATAGGTTTAGTGACATAAAAAACACAGTCAGTATCTTCATCTTTGAAGTCAACCATGCGTTTAAGTTGTCTAGCAGATGACATCTGGCAGGCAACTCCACCGCTTTCTCCATAAACTAAAAATGCATTTTTTGCATTTGATTCATTGAACTAGTGACAATTGTCTGCGTCAAGCTTTTACAAGTCCTGAAAATGAGTCTGGTGAATGTAGCTGCTTGTAATAAGAAATACGAAACAACTGCAGGCAGTTGACTACCGAAAGCATTTTTCTTATTGGCACTTTACAAGCTAAAATAAAATTTGTATGCACAGTGCTACTCTTTGTACTGTGTGTACTGCTACTTCATTTATTCAGGCATTAGGCGGGACATCGAGGGTTGCACTGAAAATTCATCTCTCAGCTACCTTCGTGACATTTGGTAAACAACTGATTTAACAAACCGCACGAACGACATTTTATTATGCAGACGACAGATAACACGCTGTCTTTGAGGCAGTCAGAATATGTAAACAGCAAATTCACTACCACTGTACCTGTAAATAAGACATCTCCACCATCCAAGGTTGCGTTTTCATCTACCATCTCTACTATATTGAGGTTGAGACTTTCTAGTGCTTTCTTCATGGCTTCAACCTGTTTAAAAGAAAGTTGTTTAAAATATATTGTATCACTGAAAAACTTAAAAAACCTACCAGAAACACATATCGTTAATAAGAATTAAAGTCCTTTCACATGCCTTTAGCAAGAGGGATGGCAGGGTCCTTTGTGTCCCTGCCCATCGCAGTTCCCCAACCCTCTCCAGAGGCCTTTGTGGTCTGGAGGGGATGGGGTGTCTAGTGGCAGCCATCGGGCTCTTGGCTTTGCACAGGAACCACGCAGCATCCAGAGGAGACAGACGATGGTTGCAAAACGCGTGTTAAGTCCGGTCCCTCTGCAGAGTAACATCCCCTCTTGCAAATCCTGTCCCTTGGATTTGAGCAGGAAAAAGGACCAGCAGGAGTGACATTCTCTCCTTCCACGCTGCTCAAACACAAGACATGGCTCTACCAGCCATGGAGGTGCCAGCTCTACCCCAGGCCCCTCTTCAGTCGGGGAGGGGAGAAGGGAGGAGGGGGGCAGAAATCCCCAAATCAATAAATGTTCATTTTCTTCATAGTTTTGCAACTTTACTGAGCACTAGTTCTCCTTGCATTTTTGAGCTACCTTGCTACAGAATTACAAGACCTTTCATGTCTATACGTTGCACAGCTAGCTGCTCACCGCGGAGAGTCGCACGCGTGGCAGGGAGCCTGGGGCTGCCGAGCCCGTTTCTTGGTGAAAGGAGCTCATAACAGGAGCAGAGAACGCAGCTTCATTAGGCTTCTTCTTTCCCAGTGAGGGCTGCTGAGGATGCCGAGACCAGAACCTGTTCCTACAGAGGCTCACGTCATCGGCCATCTGTAAGAGGGGCTAACACTCGCTATGTTCAAGCACACGTCCTGGTGCCTTGTAAGCCAAAAGAAGCACCTACAAGCAACCAACTGCTCACCAAAAGCTTACAACTACAGCTTGCAAAACGTCAATATAAATATGAGCTCATCCACAGAAACGCGCGAACCTGATTCCACACAGCAGCATCTTCGTGTTCGGTGAAACCTCCTCACCGTGGGTAACCAGAGGTGCCCAGCAAGCATTAATGAACGTGAAGACACAGCGAAGACCTGTTAGCTCTGATTTTTGCATGTCCCACAAGTCATTTATCTATTTAATGTGATAAATTAAGCGTTTCTAGAAGAAACACAGGAAGCTAAAGCAGGAGATGTGGTACTTGTCTTCCAGCACCATATACCAACAGAAGCAACTCCAGCAGCCCTACTCTTGGGCTCCGCCAAGCTATACCTGTCACGGCAGAGAAAGGAGATGTGATGGTGCTTAGTCCTTCACCCTGGCTGCAAGAGCAGCACATGCTTTGGCTGTCATACCTTCCTAAGAGCCGTGCTGGCTTGAAGGAATAAGGCAGGGGGCAGACGTGATCCACCTAAGCCCACTTTTTCTGCTCAATTTCCATGACTCAGCTATGTGACATTTGTGAGTCATCCCATTAACCCCGAAGCCCAGGCCTAAAAGGCAAGAGCAGGTCTCCATGGGCTGCCAGGACAGCTGATGTAGGCCTATAATGGGTACACCAGAGGCATCATCTTATCCAAGATCGATCTGCTCTCTAGGGGTGCCTCCTTCCCTCTAGCACATCCTTGCTCTCCAGTCACTTTACAGAAGAAACCTTGGACAACCACACTGCTGAAGTAGGTGCCTCAGCTTAAAGTGGGACGGGACGAAGGCAGGTCTTGGTGCCATCTGGAGAATGCTACTGGGTTACACTGCAATGCAGTACTGTATCCGGGAGCTTCTCAAGACCAAGGGACTCATCCTCCCCATGCGAAATCCCATCTAAGGCTTTGGCACACAGACTGGAGCGAGCCTGCAGCATGCCCTTTACAATTATTAACACTTCTTTGTGCTCCTCTGCCTTTCACTTGATGCTAAAATGACTTCAGGCTAAAACTTGGCACTCTAGAGTCTCCAGGCTTAGTAGTAAGGCTTCATCTTTCTTAGTCTTGTTGCTCTTATCTCCAGTGATCTTTAAAATTAGGTTTATGAGGAGGACTGGACCCATGCGGTATTTTAAAAATAAATGGGAAACAGGTGAGTTAATACTGGAAAACTGAGTGTTGTCCAAACACAGCAACATTTTGTAACATCCATGTGCCAATAGCAGAATCATTTCTTTTGCCTGTGAAGCCCAGTGGTTTTTACTGTGCAGGTACTACGTGCTTAAGAGCCATCAGACCCCAAAGAGGAAAACAATTGCTTAATACGGAGTAATACAGTTGCAGCATTATGTAAGAAGATTCCAAATCCAAGGGCACGTAGACTTGCTGTTTTGTGCCGGTGTGAAGCAGACAAGGAAGCTCACGACTGGGCGTAAGGACATCCTGACGCATGAGTACACCAGTCACGGGCAGTTAGAATAAATAAATATACCCATCAGATGGGGTTATTTAAGGCAGAAGGCCAAACCACAGGAAAAAACAGGATTATCCAGCCTGTTACGTGGTCACCTATCTCCAGCTAATCCACCCTCTCCAGCAGCTTCCAAAACCAAACCACCAAGAAGAGAAAGCCCTTTCAGGAGACGTGCTGCTGATGGGGTGCTCCCGGGGGAGCTGTCTGGGCTTGCAGAAGCAGCCAAACCAGCAGCTGCCCCTGCCGAGCACCCGCTCTGCTCCTGTCCTCCTCCCTGACACTGCGTCCCCACCGGTCCGGAGCATCAGCAGAGCTGCAGGTGTTACGGTGGCAATGGACCACCCTACTGCTTTCTACAAGGAGAGCCAAAAGCAAGAGCTTCTCTGGACCACAGAAGACCATCTGAGAGGGGCAACATGTAAAACCTGGGCAGCCTACAGAGAAGACACGAAGGTACCTCCACGTGTTGCCAGGCTGCCTGCAGACCTAGCGGGGCCAGGAACTGTGCAACGACTATTGCAAGCAAGCTAGGCATGCTGGCTAGAAAATTTGTGTCTGTTAATGGTTTAATAAACTTAATGCTCAGCAGGAGGCATATTATTGAAGGGAAAAGAAAAGCAGCATGCACCTTGGCTATGTGAGGAAGGTTGAGGGGGTACCAAAGCCTGAAGGTGGTTCTGCCCGCGAGAAGACGTGCCTACGACCGGAGCAAACACCAGTCACGGAGGTGCGCGTGGGCTCCCTCCGGCAGGTGGGAAACCCACTTTTTACCTGAGCATTGCAACCCTGCAAAACGCTTGCACCGCCCCGAGAAGCGACTCCAAGCACTTCACATCCCTAGGCCAGAACGGCCAATTAATAACACTTGCGCTAGAGTAGCAATTAAGTGCCCAGCTAATGAGAATAGTGGAAGGTAAATGCTGACTTTGGATTTGTGATTTGAGTCATATGTATGTTTTAATCCCCAGCTGCTGACAATCCATTTAACCACCAGGCTATGTCAGAGAGGCCTTGAATTGCTTCTTTATTTAATTTACAGGGGTTGATGCAGCTGTAGCACAGACATTGAGGAAAGTTATCAGAACTAAAAGTTGTCCAAAATCACAGAAAACTAGTTTAATTTGCTTCGTGATTGTTCCAGGCTTTGAAGATATTTATAAGATTTTCAAAATGTTTTTCCCCAACAGTTGAGCTAATTTTAGCTTACGAAACCAAATTTAAATAAATAAAATGACTGCCATATAAATATAGCTGGATCTTTTTTCCATGATGGGTGTTAATGGATTCAAGTCTACAGTTCAATGTTTTGCAGGGTTTTTAAGCAACCAGTAGAAATTCCCAGAGTTTTAATTGGAAAGTGCTGTTCACACGTCTGGTGACATATGCTAGGAATATCTTTCAATATCCGTTGCTTGCGTAAAATAGAAGTCTCAAGTTACTGCTTGTTTTCTATGGGTAACACCAGGAACTTCATTTAATAAAAGCAGAAATAAAAAAAGGAGCACAAACTGAGATGGGGAAGATTGGAGGGAAGACCCGACATTATTAGAAAGGCAACTGGAAAAAAAGAACTTGTAAATACAGGATTCCAGAAAAACAAACCCAAAAATGAATAGCCCATCTGCTTTTGCATATAGCTGAGTTTCCTGCATAGAGAATAGCACAGACTCATATTACCCCCACCACATCACCTTTAAAGCCATCCTGCAACAGTTCTGAGCAAGGTCTCCAACATAGCACGTCCACAGTACGTGTTTGACACACGACCGTCTCGGAAACAGTGTACTGCATCGTTCAGCGTTTGGGTTAGTACGTGGTGAAGTCCACACAAGTAGCTTGAGTCTGTATCTCATCACTGCAAAAGGGCATTGAGAGCTTGGCTCCATCCTTAAGCCTTCCCACATCAGGAAGGATTGTGCCACTTCCAAACAGAGCTCCTACCCTGGAGAGAAAACTAGATACATCTCTAGCTAAGGAGGGACAAGCGACTGTTATCCTCCAGTAAGAACTTAAAAATAGGGATGCAGCAAAGAGGTTTGATTTTACAAAGCCCTCCATCCTCCTCACATTTTATCCTCCCCAAACAACTGATATCCATTTTTCTGACATGTGGGGTCTTAACACATACTGGTGAGATTTTATAATGAATGAAAGACTAATTCACAGAGCTAGCTTTGACATATGAACAAATAACCACCTCTTGCTTTCTTTTTTTCCAGGAGAGAACTGAAAAAAGGTGGATGGAGAAAGTCCTCTGTGAAGCCACAGTTACCCAGGAGACACCAGTGAAATACCCAAAGTATTTGGAAATGACCTGATTACAAGCATATTCACTCTGAAGATGACTTACTGCTTGCTTTTTTCATAAGTAGCCAAGAGGAAAAGTCACCTTCCCTCACTTTATCTCCTTTATTTGAAAACTAAAACCCCAGGTAGTCAGAATCGTAGCACACAAAGAAAACACTCATCTGTATCCTTTAAGATTTCTGTATCGTATTGTCTCAGGTCAGCTTCAGGTTTGTAACACGATATTGGGTTTTACTGTAAATGTACCCATTAGTACATCGGTTGAGTGTTAAAGCTTGTATGCTTTGTGTAGTGATTTTTTTTTTTTTTCTAATAAGCACATTCCTGGTGTGAGACGGGATGTGTCTAATCCATAGCAAAGCTGATTGAGAGACAATGGGCTCCAGGCAGCTCAGCTCTGTTTCAAGGAAAAAGGACAATAACTGCATTTGACATTTATAAGAATCCAACTTCCTCGTGCTTTAAAAATGGAGCTCATTACCCTCGGGACTGGTGCCTTCACCAATTACTGTAACTTACGCGGGGGGATTTTTCCTCTAATATTAGTATTTGATGCACTCTAAACGGAGGCTGCTTCCTAAATTATTTACTGGTCTTCTGTGCACTAACCATGTTATAGGATTTGTGTTATTGACAGTAAGAAGGAAATGATCTTTTCAAAAGACAGCGGAGACAGGGAAATGATTTCACGAGCCACGGGCTCACCCCTGCGAAGAGCAGGGCAGCTTTTCCCCTGGGGTGCCAGGGCTGAGGGGCCACGGGCAAGGTGCCACCAAGGCTCCCAAATGCCACATATGCAGGGGCACAGCTGGGGCTCAGCAGAAATTGTGGATGGTACCAAATCAGGCATTCCCTAATGACTGCAATTACCCATCTGCCTTCGCCTCCGAGCTCTCTGTGAAAGGGGGGAGATGTCTTCAGACCTGTTTTGAATGAAAGGACGCAGAGAGATTCGGAAAGCAGACGACCATCCAATGAGCCAGAGATTAAGTGAGGTTTCTAAACCAGCAGAGCTCAGCTCTTAAGTGCTAACAGCTCGGTTCTCCGGAGACCGACCGCAGCCCTAACAAAAAGCGCTCTCAGCCCAAGACACACTACCGCACTGGCCCCTGAAATTTTACATCCACCACGGTAAATCATAATTATTGGGTTTCAGTCTCCACTTCATTGTGTTTTAAACCGTCATTTATAGCTGTGCAAAGCAAATGTCAGACTTAATATATGCAGAAGTTAGACTATGATATCTCCGAGGTGACTATTTCTGGAGCCATTAGCTCCGAGTTCACAAAGTGCCACTGTCAATATATAATGCATTTTTCAGCAAGGCTCCGAGTGAAGCCTATAAATAGAGATGGACAAATCCGGGGCCAGGAAAGGGTAGACTCCAGTTCTGCAAAACCAGATACCAGTGCTGGTCATGATCCAGTTTCTTGCCTGTCTGAATCTGCTCCCTTTGGAGATGAGGAAAGTCTGTCTCCTCCTGACGATAAGCACTGCCCTTCTGGGCTTGCAGAGGCTTCAAAGAAAATAAAGCAGCACTGTAATGGTTTTGAGGTTTTTGAGAAGAAAAACCCACTACTGTTTGTTTTCTTGCTTTAAGTAGGTCAGATACACACCCGCATGTATATTGGTCTCGGAAATTCGTGGGATGTGGGTTGTGGCAGAGTTTCTGACTCCTGCTCCCAGCATTGATACCAGAAAGGGCCCTGGCTCTTGAGAGGTCAGCGGGGAAGCGGTGGAAGAACCAAGACGCTCCAGCGCTGCTATTCGATGCAGATCATGCTGTAAGAGTGTGTTAAGTGCAAGACAAGTAAGGTCAGCTCTGTCCCACAAAGAGCTGCCAGCACAGCCTGGTAAGGACGCCCTGTACCTGCCATTCCTGCCCCGCCAGCTGACAGACCACAGTTTGCTTTGGCAATCGATCGCCCTTTCAACCCACACAGGGCCTTTGTGTCCATCCCACTGCCTCTTTCGGGAAGGGGAGAGAAGGTGAATACCGCCAGCAGCCTGGCCCCGAAGCAAATCGCCAGCTGCTCGGCAGCACGCTCCTGGATGGCGCGGGTGGATGTGCTGCTCCCAAGGCACCCGGACAAATCGCACCCAGACCGCTCAGTTCAGAGCGATGCGAGCATGACTTCGAACTAGGCTGTGCATCATGACATGTGTTACATCAGAACACCCAGAAAACCCTTTTTGGGAGTTTCAGTTGATCCTACCCAGCTGCTCTCTGCTGACATGGAGCTCCAGGGCCAGGTCCTTACCCAAATGGTGGGGCAGTCGCACCGTGGCATCCGTCAGATTTGCAGTGCCTCAGCGGCTGTGCCGGAGTACCCACCAGCACCCCGCCAGCATGGCTCTTTGGTGGCAGACACGGTGCTCCTTCCACCCGGCTCAGCCAGACATGCCATCCAGCACGCACGCAGCACAGCTCGTCCTCAACCATTTTTCATCAAACAAGGCCACGGGAGGGCCAAGAATGAACACCGAGGTATGCCCAAGCCATGTCCTCAAGCAGAAGATAACTTGTTAGTTGCTCCCGTTACACGGATCCCACACCAATGGTTTTGGGTTGCAGCTCTGAGACAGTTTCACCCTTACCCAAAGCTTGCGCCAAGCAGGAGTAGCTTTTGGCAGAGTTTGGGTAATTCACAAACCATGGAGTTCAGAAAGGGATACATGGATAATTACCCCATCCGTTATTGCCCATACACTGCTAATTATGGATCCAAACCCGCTTACTGCCCTACTACTGAAGTAGTCGCAACCTATGTGCCTAGAGCCGATGTACCTGGTGCCGAATGTCCATTGCCCCTGGAGAGTGACCCGAGGTCGGGGTGAGCACAGCACCAGTAGGGACTGATGGGGAAGGGGAAACACGGACAGAGCTGGCCCAGGGGCAGCACAGAGAGGGACTGGAACATGGAGGAGGAGCAGAAAATGGCAGGTGATCTCTGGGGCTTCTTGTCCCAGAAGAGCTTCTCGGCCGCACAGGAGGGCAGCTCCAGCCTGGCAGGTCTTGGAAGGTCAAGCGGCAACCTCCTCTACCAGGTATACACAGTTAAACCCACAATTAATCTGGAGCACGTTGTGTTTTAATAGCTAAGCAGAACCGAAGCGCAGGAGAACAACTCTACGCGGCTCACCAGCAGTAAACCACGCCTGGGTTTCCCCTTCCTCTCTTCCACCATTTAGCATTTAAAATGCATGGACACCATTTCCCACAAAACAGGAGCCAACAACCTGCTCACTTGCTACAAAAATTTGGGCTGAAATTTCAACCCACAGCAAGTGGAAATAATTTCAATCAGGTATAAAAAAAATTCACAGCAAAAAACAAAAAAAAAAAGGAAGGATGCTTAAAAAGATGGAGATTTAAAGCTGCTGGAAGAAAAGGCTCACTAAGATCCACTAAGCATAAAATCAGGTTAGTGGAAAAGTTTAAGCAGCATGAATGCATTGTTACAGAAAAACAGCGAAGACTTTGCCGGATAAAGACGATGACATGAAACTTAAGTCGTACACAGGCATGCTGAGAAAGTAACGTTCTAAATACTTTCTGCTTACAATTACAGAATGATCAATTGTTAAGTGTTGGACAGGGAAATATATTCCATTCTGCCTGGACATGCACAGCAGGCCAAGAATGCACCTGGATAAGCCAAGCATTCATTATCTCCCAGACACTCAATATCCCATAATACCCCCAGCTGCTGCCAGCTCCTTGTCCACCCTTGACCACACGCCATGTGCCCCATTTCACAGCTGAAAAGTATTTAAAATTCATGAAGTCTGTTGAAAGCTCAACTGTCACATTCTGCTCATTCCACAGGGTATGGGAAAACTGCACAGAAGGGACATTTCAACCGGGGCTATTATTGCTCTTGAATAACCAATATTCCATTAAATTGCTAATAAACCCACTTGAAGATAAGTTGATCACAATCGAACCATACAGTAGCATTCCTTTCCTTTAACACCACGTTGTCAGGTTTCACTCCGTACTGTACTACTGTTTCTGTGCTGTTTGTTCGTGCCTTGACACAGAGCATTCAAGAATCTCACTTTGTCCCCAGTCATCTAAATGCCCTATTCTAAAGAGGCTGAAAGATCTTTGGCAAGGATAATACACCGCTCGTTTTAAGGTAGGGAGCTCTTTTCAAAGGAAAATCGACACTAAAGAAGCGAAAAATAATTATACCTCAACCAGGATATTTGGGGATTTGTAAGTTCTTGAACGGCGCGCTCACGACGTGAATGCAGTGGTAAATGGCACGAGCACCTCCCGGCTTTGCTAGCGCCCAGTCAAGCTTGGTCTGGTCTGAATTTGCAGTTGAGTGTGTGGTTCAGCAGCTCATTTCCTCCTCCCTCCACCGTAGCTTTATCAACCAAAATAAATATAAAACAAAACTTTGAAAAAAAACCCTCCAAGAGTGTTGATTTTGCATTAAAATGGATTTTGCTTAGATTCCTCGCAGTTAATTGTCAAGCTGCTGGCACGCCTGCTGTTGCCTTCTGATCTTGCTGCGTGCACATGTCATTGTGCCAAGAGGACTCCAAATTTTGTAATTTCAAACACTGAAAAGCACGTCAATCTCCTTCTCGGAAGGGGATTTAGAAGCTTTCATTTTATATTAACCAACCCAATACTGCAGAAAAGCAGCTCCCACCCAGCTCTGTCCCAGCAGGACCCCAGGAGCTATCATCACCACCCAGCTCTTAACTCTTCCCATCGCCTCTCTGAGGCATGTGGGAACCAACCCGCAGATTTCAGCTGCACAAATGGCTGAGGACCATCACTGGGAAGATTTGGCCCCATGTAGTCTGTCTGGTGGGGAGCCACAGACAAGACCCAGCGGTTGCCACCAGGTCCTCATTGCCCCGTGCTGAAGATGGGCTGGGAGGAGAAGCAACTGCTCCCGCGGGCACCTGCCCAGAGGCCCCCCGGAGCCAGCCCAGCTCGAGGAGCAATGACCATCATCACAGGCAAAGAGAATATTTTTCTTCACATTGAATTCGCTCAATAACTGGCCTTTCACTGAGGAGCATCCGGTTGCTCCTGTGTTTTTTTATAACAAGGGCCCCACGGGCAGAGGTTATACTAACCCAGCATTTTTTCCCCTCTAATAATAGGTTTCATTCATGCTTTCAGAGAAGTTGACTTGTCCGTCTTATTTTAGCTAAGCTAACACATCCTGCAAGAGTGCCCTGAAGTGTCTAGACATATATAATAACAATAATGGCAGAAAATGTAAATTTGGACCATTTTCCATCTCCCAACTAGTTCCCAACTAGGTTTCCACTGCTGGGTACGGAAAGTGTCATCCCAGTAGGATTACAGAAGTTTGCTGGTATACATGAAATGGGATTAAATCCTTGAAGACACGCCAACAGTTTTAAGTAGTCAAAAATACATCTCAATACAAATAAGCAAACTGGGAATCACCTATTGAACAAACTGGCCATCGCAGTGCTAGGTGGGCCACTTCAACCTGAAAATAACCTATGGCAGTCTAATACTACACTGACAAGTTTTAATACCTTCTTAAGCTTTAAAGAAAAATATGTGGTAAGCACAAGCAATTATCCATCTCTGGTTACTGTTCCTCGAACTCAAACTGACAAAGGCGAAGAAAAAGCCAGCTGTGCAAGTCCTGCTTCTGCACCGACTTCCCATTTGGGGCTTACAGTCAGGACAAGGAAACGAGAATAAAGCAGCAAGCACTAAAACACGAAGAGCACATGGAAGATACAGCAGTTGGTGCAGTCTCTCTATACCCACACGTTTTCAAGATGTAGAAACTTTTGTATAGGCAGTGCCCTGCCCTTCCTTGCAAGCTCACCAAGTGTTCAGGCAGCTGCCTGCAGCGCTGGGCAGAGAAGAGCCTCCATCCCCGCCAGACGCTTGCTGCGCACCCTGCAAACGCAGAGAGGGACGATGTCACCTCTCGGGCTGCTTTGCTGGAACATCCCGCACCCTCCCGTGCCTCTGGTGACAGGAGGATTGCAGTACAAGCTCCCTTCTCGCCTTTTGCGGTTTTTTAAGCCGTAAAACTCACAGGTAATATTTCATTTAAAAACATCAACCGCAGGCAGACTACCTTCGTTGTCACGTACATTACATTAACACGATTACTAACAAAACACAGCTCCTACTTCTAAACCAGACTGCTCACACCCTGCCTCCCCTCACTAATGTCTCAGGGGGCTCAGGACACTGTTGCTCAGTAAAATTACAAGACCAGAGAGTTATACAACGGGAAGTTTATGGTGATTAAACCTCCTACGTGACAGCACTGAGTCCTACTGCCCAAGAGGGGACAACGACCCACCAGATGCGGAACCGTGCCCTTGGCCCCGAGGAGGGAGCACGGGAGCCTTCCCAAAGCCGCTCCAAAACCCCACCATCAGAACTGCTGTGAAAGGCACCCATCCGAGCACCAGCTTTGGATATAGGTGATACATCACCACAAGTCCTGAAAAATTGTGAATTTCTTGTTTATGACAGACATCTAAACGCTTGGAAAAAGGAAACAGCCACCTGCCTTTCACGCAGTGATGTTTCACCCCAGCAAAAAGGGCATGCATACAAACTCTGATCTACAAAGCTCTGATCTATGCAACAAGTATTAGCGCAGTACAAGCCAAAGGAACCGCTTTAAGGCCTCCCTGCATTTAATTCCCTTGAAGTCTACATGAGTTTCAGTGCATTGGCATTTACTCACCCCCCCCGCCCCCCAACCAACTTCTGCAATATAGAGAATTCTGCAAGGATAGAGAATTTAAAACATTTTGTAAAGATGCAGCACAGCAACACGCATCCTTTTAATACTCAATGATAGGTGAGTACTGATCGAGTTTAAAACCAAAACCTAGATTAGAATACTTTTTTTTTTTTTTAAAAAAAAACAAATTTGTTTAGGTGCAATTAAGTTCAAGTCATAGTCATTTCAAAATCTCAGAGAACGCTGCTGCTCTGATCACCTGCAAGCATCATCAACAGAACTCCACACAGATTTGCCAGGAGAGCAGGTAGTTGCAGGTGGGAATTAGGAGGGTCAAACCTGAACACAGGTCCTGAGCTCTAGGCAGGCAGCAGAGGATGAAATCCTGGCCCCACCAAAGCCAGGATCCCCCCCACCCAAGACATCCCTTGACATTTTATACAATAAATGCAGAAGTGCAAATGTCAGCATGCCTGTAAAGAAAGCACTTTAAGAGCACTAACAGTTGCAACGTGGTTCACTGTTTTGCTCCTTTCCCTGCCAAACAAGCTGCTACATGCTTTTATATATCCCGAGACCATATCCTTTCAATAGAGCTAAATATTATAGAATCATAGAACCATTAAGGTTGGAAAAGACCTCTAAGATCATCTAGCCTAACCGTCAGCCCAACACCACCATGCCTACTATACCATGTCCCGAAGTGCCACGTCTACACATTTTTTGAACACCTCCAGGGATGGGGACTCCACCACCTCTCTGGGCAGTCTGTTCCAATGCTTGACCACTCTTTCAGTAAAGAAATTTTTCCCAATATCTAATCCGAACCTCCCCTGACGCAACTTGAGGCCATTTCCTCTCATCCTATCACTTGTTACTTGGGAGAAGAGACCAACCCCCACCTCCTTTCAGGTAGTTGTAGAGAGTGATAAGAGTGATAAGGTCTCCCCTCAGCCTCCTCTTCTCCAGACTAAAGAACCCCAGGTCCCTCAGCCGCTCCTCACAGCACTTGTGCTCCAGACCCTTCACCAGCTTCGTTGCCCTTCTCTGGACACGCTCCAGCACCTCAATGTCCTTGTGTTCAGCTAAAAAGTGCAGTGGAATCGGGGGTGGTAGTGTTACATTTTCAAAAGACATACATTTCCTTGACATGTCTGCAACGTGGTTACTACTGCACTTTGCTGCTGTATAAACATCTCCCACTGTACATCCATAAAATACAAATGGATTTAAACAAAGGGAAGCCAACATGCTTACTTGTAATGCACTGGGACAGAGGGGAAAAATGAGGAAAAGCAAAATAACAGCTAAGTAAAAAGTAACTGTTCAAAGATTCTACTTAATTAAAGCTCTTCTAGTTAGAAAGACACTTTAGATGCGAGACTCCTAACCCAACTGTGCTCCTTTAGCAAGATGTGCTTTTGCAAACTGAGCCGTCAACCCTTCACTCACTCACCAATCCCACTCGTTGGGCACCATGCCGGAGGCACGGCTTCTTTGGTATCTTACTGCTCTGTCTTGCAAACAGTTACTGTGGGAAGGGAAATATCTCTCTGCAGGCTTTTAAATGCACCTTAGAAATTAGGGTTTCACTTAAGGTATTATTAAATAAGAGCTACTCTGAAGGAGGAGTAAATCCAGTAAGAACTCTTCCAGCTGCACCGGGCTAATTGAATTTGATGACCCACATTTCCTAATTATGCCTCCTGTAGCCAAGGCAGCACATGCCCATATTTCACCGCATCCAAGCCAGCGCCCTTCGCAGAGCGGCAGCGATGCTCCCGAGGGGTTATGCACCGCAGCATTTGAGCTCTGTCCTCCTGCCTGCTCCGCACGCACAAGGCACCGCTTTGGGGGACATGGCAACGCCACGATCCTCCCAACAGGTCGCCGGTTTGGAGCGATACTGCCTTGCAGGAGCCTGTCCCAAACCCAGCGCTGCACAGAGCAAACAGCAGCAGCACGACTGACGGACGCAAGGCAACAGCAGCCCGTTTCCAGACTCGTGTGGGAATAGGGAGCACGTCTGCTGGAATAACAGCCAAGAGTCGATGATACAGCAGACTCCAGCATTACTTTATAGTCAGCCTAATGGCTTTTCCTTTCTCTGCACAGTACTACATAACTTCACTGCCGTACAGAAATAAAGGGAAATACTGAAATTTATAAAATAACTAAATGGAAACTGTTACCTCACCAGATGCTATCAACACCATCAGAGGTGTGGAAGTAACCTGACAGCTTGTAACTGCGGTGCTCCCAGACAAAGGCGATGCCAGAGCCCATGGGTACCTGCAGGACCTGCTGCAAACAAACGGCGAGCCTTGGGCTGGAGCAGGGGTCATTCGTGGAAAAGTCAAATGAAACCTACTTAATGCACTCCTACCATTGAGGAGCTGAACAGTGTGTTTCCTTGGCAGCTGTTTTTGGTTTTGGCTGCTGGAGGCTCCTGCCCCACCGGGGAGCACGTCACTGCTGCATAGGATGGCTGAGCCTCCCTGAGGACCACAGTCCCAGCCCTACCGAGAGGGCTCAGCTGTAGGCATGCCATGTCATCCAGCCTGGGAGGAGGGAAACGATGCCTGCACCATGTGGCAAGCATGGGGGAAACTGCCAGGAACACCTCGCCTAAGAACAACTGCCCCTGACTGCAGCATCGAGCCCTTAGTGCATCTCCTGCAAGCATCCTGGAGAAAACAAAGACGCCCTAAAACTTGCTAGTTGTGTACCCCCACGTAAGGAAGACGGTTCAAGAGTTCCTCATTCACTCCTCACGATCACTGGGTTACACTTAGGAAGACCAGAGACAAGCACATATTGTACAGCAAGTTTTTTAGCTTCTTCAGTAGGAAGGGTCTTCTGCTGGCTGGCGTTAACTCCATGCTGCACATGCTTACAGATCTGTGGGTCAAGCAATAAAGTAGAAACCTGGGAAAATAATGACTGCTATATTCTTTGTAGATGTTTGTGTTGTTTTTATAACTTGTCTCTATCTACTGCTGCATGTTTTTGATGTCCTAAAAGCGGTAAGTGCTCAAGGGGAAAGGTAGAAGGTTTTTTCCTACCTGTCCCAGCTAGTGACAGAAAGTTGTAACTGTAGTTACACAACAGTGAAGAGAAGCTGCAGAAATGAATACAGTCTGCAAGGTCAGAGCAGAAGGAATACGTTATTTGGCTTGGCCTGTTCCACATTCATCTTCCACTTCAGCAGAGTAACAGGTTGAAAAGAGGACAAAGGTAGGAAGCAAGTCTCCAACGCACTGGAATACACCAAGTCTTTTCAATACTCACTTTGCTCTAAAGCAAGAAATACAGCTTCTCCTGCAGAGACCACTCGTTACAGTGACCAGAAAGATGATGCTCCTGAAAAACCCAACGCAGTTAGCAGGTATTAATTTATAAAGGCACGATAATTAGTTCAGAACACAGATAACACTCCATGCTCTTTCAGTTACAGAAAAAGTGGTGAAGCTAAAATGCACCAAATGAGCGACAGATTTCATAGGCAAAATGGATGTCCCTAATAAGTAAAAGCAGTTACATAATGAACACACAGAATTAAGAATTTTCAAAAGCCTTATTTTCACAAAGCTGAAATAGTTGAGCCAAATCATTAAGCAGCTAATTCGCACGATAAAAATAAGTGATGCCCAGGAGCAGTTTTAAGGAAGTGTCCCTAAATGTCCAGAAAGCCTGCTCTCACGTGTGAGAAAGAAAGCTGTACTAGATTAAGGATCAAAAATAATGGATAAGTTAATTGGTGTACAGGGGAAATTAAATCAGATATAAAAGCCAAAACAATTATAACGAGTAAGTTTTAGTGCAATATATCAGAAATTAAGAGAACTTATAAAAGCAAAAGGATCTCATGAAAAATCTCTAGATAGCAGAAGCAAGATTTATGAGGGCCTCTTTATTTCTACTTTGCTTCCCTACCTTAGGAACAACAGGAATAGCAACAGTGCTCCTGATTCATTACTACCTGGAAAGGGTGAAGTTTTCAATATTCACCACCAAAAAGGTAGAAGCACTGAATAAATATTTCTGCTCTGCATGGGGGAAAAAGCCAGTTAAATATTCAGACTGTATTATGGAGAGTAATTTTCATCCCAGCCATAACACAGGAGGACATTAAACAGCAGTTATTAAAAAGCACTTTGAAAACAGCAGGTCAGGACAATTTCCACCTAAGGAGGAGATCTGCAGTGTTCATAATCCTTCACAGCCTAATGGGGATGCCAGATAAATTTGCAAAATGACAGGGGAGTAATAAGAAATTGAAGGATAAAGCAATTAATACCAATCAGCATGTGTTTACAGAAAGTCAATCTTGTCTAGTTTGATACAGCTTTGGATGAAAGGATGACTCCAGTCAATAGCAGTGACACCACTGATGCACCAGGTGAAGATGTGTACAAGTGGATGCTGCTGCTGGTATGCAAAGAAAACGTTTTCACACGTCTTGAGACCTAATAAGAACAGAAATCATTGCTGAACAGGTGTTTCAAACAGAAACCCACCGGTGCAAGGTCGTTCAAGTTTCACACAAATAGCCTGAGAGCACACAATTATCACCGGTCAGCGACCGGAGCGTTAAACCATGAGCAAACCAGGTCACAGGCAGGGAGGACGGCGCAAGGGGTACAAGCGACCAACGCGCATGGCCATATGGCCACCGCAAAGGCTCTGTGGCTGGCACAAGGACCTCGGGCCACAGCCAGGGGATGGGCCATCTGTTTAGTTTTGTAAACCGAGCCACCATGAAGGATCATCATCTGCACGTGGGCTCTAACCGCAATCCTGCGACCGAAGAGGGACCTTTGGATGGACAAGCAGGGGAACTCCGCGTAGGGGCAGAGAGATCCACCATCCCGGCATGTGCCATTGCCACAGCTGCTCTCCAGTACCACATCCACTGCGTGGAGAACGTCCAACGGTCACAAAGGGCTCGGAGAGGAGCCACGAGGACGAAGGCGTGATTTCCAAAACCTCAATCAAAGCAGCATTCACGGAGCTCAATCTGTTCCGCTGATCAAAGAGAAGATTTTAAAGGCCTTCAATCATGTCTGCAAAGACCGACACAAGGAACAGAAATTCAGTAACAAGCTCTGACAAAATACAGCGTACAGAAGCTGAATCCAAGCTGGGAGCCATGGTTGATGCAGGGATAGTAGTTTTATTTTTAAAAGGAAGATAATTTATCATTTAGATAACTTAGCAAGGATTGTGTTAAACTCTTTCCCTTCTTTGCAGCCCAAGTGGAGGGCACCCATGGCTCGGCAGCGAGCAGCCCGCCCCCAGTGCAGACAGCGTGGGTCTGGGAGAAGATGGCGGGTGAAAGGCTGAACCCGAGAGCTTACTGCTGGTCCGGGCACCAGAAAACACGGACAGACAAACCACAACTTCACAACTTTTCCTCCTTGTTCAGTGAAGGGAAAGAAGATACAGAGCCTGGTGAGAAACTAAGGCACTTTTCAGGCAGTGGCTAATGCCAGTGCAAATGATGTAATTTTAGGAACAGATGAGTCTGAAAATCTTGACTAAAGAACTTTTTTTCTTTTACTCTTTTTTTTAATTGCTGCCACACATCCCCACGCAGGCAGGAGTACGCTCACAGAAACAGATGACGTACTTGGTTTACTACCGACAAACGGATCCATTTTCTCTTTGCGGGCAGTAAAAGGCCTCCCTGGAAAAGCTTGTGGCTATTTAGGACAGACAAGGTGGTTAAAGATATCTTACAGCACCACTTACTCGCCACTTCTGCCGGTGCACTTAGCAAACAGGAACGTTAAACGGTACGATCTTGAATGAAAGCACACAGCATCTGCGATACGTATTTTAGCACGTCCGAGGGATGGGATAACCGGGGAGGAGCAGTGTGAATGGTGGAGTTCACTTGGGAGGGGGCGGGGGGCGAGGCGGCTTGGGAAACACTGACGTATTGTCTTTCCATTACTAAAAATTACACTTCGTGAAATAGCATTAGATCATTTTAAGAGGTTTATATAAGGACACTGAAAAACAAGTCCTTTTGCAAATGCTATTTTTTTTTTTTTAATGTCTCCCTCCCCTTTCTATTTCCACTATGCATCAGGTTGTGAAAATCCAACATGCAATAAGTCTAGTGTTCCCAGACGGAGGAGACCAACCTCGACTCAAGTTAAATCTTCCAGCTGTTCCCGGCTCCTTCTCTTCTCTCCATCCGACAGGCTCATAGCAGCGCCTTAATTACTTGTTTAGGAAGGATGTGACATGTTCCAATTTAATACGTTTAGCCCTTCTTAGAGCAAATGTAGAATTAAGCCTCAGTATGCACTTGACAGATCTCTTAGCAACTAGAGTGCAATCAGCCAACAATGGATGATTCACAGTTTTAGCAAGAGTGTGCAGAACTGCCTGCCAAAAGTCTGAATAAACTCACATTGCTAGACACTATGGTAAAATGTACCCTGATCTCTTTTAAACTATTATATCATAGAGGAAAGTTAAACTGCATGCATTCCAGCAGGTCGCCCGAGTCTGGAAATACAATTGAATTGCAACATCTCAATTTTATGATAACCAAGACTTTTCAGTGGTTATTTTTACTTAATTAGGATAATCGTACCTTTCAAGGGAAACTGCTAAAACCCATCAGTTTGTGTAAATAAGGGATGACTTCTTCCATTTCCGTTGCTCTGAAATGGGAAAAGGAAGCACCTGGAGGACACTAGTGGGGATATAATCTATCCAGAGTCACATTGATTACAAGATGGGCTTAATCTCACAACTATTGTCACAGGGCCCACTGGCATTTAAAATATTTAGAGATCTCTGTGCAATCCATGAGTCAGAGGGGAACAGCAGGAAGCAGCACAAGAGTGCAAATACCCATCCTGATGCATCCCTATACTCCCTTCATCACCCTCCAAAGCCTAGTTGAGGACCAGGCTGCCACAGCAGACAAGCTTGTTTGTATTTCTACAGCCAATTTTCTGCCTTCATTGACCAGTTTCACTCCAAGCTTCAGATTTTGCTTTGGAAGAGTTTCCCTCTATGCTCTCCATGGGGATATCTTCATACACAAAAACAGACTCAAGCAAATTCTTTACGAAATACTACTGAAAAAATAAACAAAACCGGAAAAGCACTGCCGGGATTAGTCCCACGCAGCAAGGGCGCCGAGTGGCAGCGGATAAGTCACAGACCCTTTACAACCATGAATCACGACTAGAGCTTTTCCTGTGGTACATGGGACATCAGAGTAAAACCTCTTGTGAGTAACAGGGTCTGGTCCCAGGAGAGGGGGACAGCCCTTCCCCAGCATCATCTTAATGTCCTTACAGTGAAGAGTCCCTTCGGATCTCTGGCACAAACTTCAGCTCCGTGGGTCTGAAAAGCTTTTCACTCTATTTTATGGTGATTTATCCATTGCATCTGCTCATATCTCATGCTTTGGACTCTGTTTTTCATCATCCCTTCCCTGAGACATCAACATTCACAGCAGAAGAGAGCTGACACTGTTGTCCTTTCTACTTTAACTGCCTCAAGCCACTGCTCACTTGGTACCCAACTAAACAAAACCCTATTTAAAAATACAAGTATCTTAACCACCTTTCTTTGCCATCTTTTCAGCAGGCCTTGTCCTCCAGCTCTCTCTCAAGGTGGGGGACGACTCGGTGGCACCCGGTGGGAGACCAACCCTTAGCCCCATCCAGGCACCATGCAAGCACTCTGACCCCACATCGCTCCTGGGAAAGAATGCCATAGTCCTTACAGACCAGTCACAGACCCCCAATGACAAAAAGCTGCAGCATGCTAAATCTGTTTACCATTTTGGCAACGCACCCTGGCAGCCCTGCGCTGCCCCAGCCACCAGCAGCCTGGGGATGTCTCCCATCGCAGGCAGGAGCCTCCTCGCTCCGTCAGCCTCGAGCAGCCCTTTTCCAGGTAAAGCAGATACACTCGGTTAAATAAGTAGCTTTCTTTGGCACAGAAGAGCGGGGCGCCCGAGTCGGTTGGCAGACTTCATCTCTGAAAAGAGGGCTGTGGTCAGGGAAAGGAATTTGAACACATTGAGCTCCATGCTGTCTTTAATACTGGGATAGTCACAGGTTTCCACTCGTATGGGCTGACGACCCTTCAAAGCAAAACGAAGGCAGCAGGGGAGGTACAGCAAGTGTTGGGAAGATGCATTAAGTGCAAAAATACCATAGCTGAGAGTTTCTGTAAATGCACAAGGAAAAAAATTAGGCAGGTAAAGAGAGGAGCAGGCACAAAGTAGAAGGTGCTTATACATTTATTGCTCTTATGAAGAGAAGCTTCCTATTGACTCAATAGACAAACCAGAGCCTAGGAGATTTTTTTCCATCTATTTCCATAAGGATTAGATCAAAGGGCTGAAAAGAATGCGAGCAGAAGGGCCGCAGGGAGCTGGGTCACAAGCGCCTCGGTCTGGGACGGAGCTCCGGCATTTGACTTCAATCAAGCAGCAACGTGTGATCTGTGCCATGTACTACCAGCATCATCACATACTGCCAGCTAAAAAAAAAGCACCGTTATATCTGGAAACAAAATACACTGGGGACTGATTTTACCCCTGCTCCGAGCAGGCTATCCTTTACCTGGGGGGAGGCAATGGGATGTCATTTTTTCCAACCCCGAGTTGCTCTGCTGCAGGTCTTTTGGGAGCTCTACTACCGTCTCGGCCGCAGAGCACGCGTGGTGGTATTTCTGCTTTGGGGAACTCGATGTTACTCAATGGCTGACGTGAATCCCCGCATCGTACAAGGCAGCGGAGCAGAATTCCCTCACTCCCTGTTTTACCCTATAAGGGCATTCGATGATGGCGCTACAAACCTGCGCCTTCGCACAGATTTTCTGCAGCTGCTGCAAGCGCAGCAAAGCCAAGCCCAAGTTTGGATTCTTGCGTGTTGTGATAATCAGCTGGGGTTCGGAAAATCCTTCAAAAAAAAAATCTAATGTTCTGGCAACTTAACAAGGCTTCTGAAAAAATAACAGTTTAACATCTGGAACAAAAATACTCTGAGGAAGTCCAAGACCAACACAGCACAGAACATTTTCCCCCCCATAACTGTTACTGTACAGCACTTCCTTGTCCCCAGCTCAGTGAAACTGGAACGTTTGCATCAAGATGCTGAAACATTTTATTGGAAGTCATGCAGGAAAGTAGAAAGATAAAGGGCTATTCATACACTTGAACATTTTTTTTTTAATTTTCTGGGGTTTGTTTATTTTTATTCCTGTCCCATGAATTTCCTCAGTCATTTAATACATCTTAATCTTCATCAATATTTAACTCTGCAGCAGAAATACTGCATACTTTGTTTTCCCATTTAACTTGAAAGTGTGTGTGGGGGAAACCATCTATGGGAAGAAGAAAAACAGCCGGTTCTAAAGGAAACGACTTTTCCTTTTCCACAAGATGTCCTGGAATAGAGTCAGGGAGAAGGATGAAACAGAAAGGTGGGCAACAAGAATACCATGCTATTTCAGAGTTAGCTAGGGTCATCATTTAGGATGCTTCTTCCTACCTCTGGGTCCCAGGTTTAAGACCTGCCTAAGATCAAGACCGAAAATGTTTCTCAGCGATGGACTTAACTCTCAGCAGACATTAGGCATGTAACAGCAGTTCCCTGCAGTAATAAAAAACCTGCATTGTTCACAATGAGCAAGTAACCATATATATATCTCTCTCTCATTACATACACTACATATATATATGCACATCTACACATATATATGTATGAGAACATTTCAACTGGGGATGGGAATGCTTAGTGAACTTTTGCAAGCTAATGGAGATCTCTCATCATTTTCAATATGTCCTGGAATAGCAATTTCCCATCACACAGACAGGTCTGTAAGAAACTGCCCAGCACAGAGCAGAACTGACATAACCCTGTGCTAGCAGAGATGCTCCACAGGACACTACCTGGCTCACTGTACCACACTAGAGCCTCCAACAGAAAAAACATTATTTTTGTGTTTCCTTTGTCTCTTACTGAAATCTGTAAGTTCAGATCGTGTCCTGCAAATTCTCAGATACCTAATCTTCCACCTGCCTGCTCTGGCAGGGAGCAGCACCTGGAGCAGCGCCTGTGCCTGGGACACCAGCAGTCTCCATGCATGTGGTTAAAAATAAAATGAAGAAAATATCAGTTAAAATGTATGGAGGGTTAAACTTTCCAAAACAGTATTTTCAGTGTTGGCTATGAAATGCTACATGTTTTTTTCCTTGAAAAAAAGTTGCCCTGTTTGGACAAGCTTATGCTCTCCCCCCTATCAAAAATACAGGGGCTCATGCTACAGCAAATCAGACCCCACATCCCAACTACTGCAGCATCAAAAACAGCGTGGAGCTCCCTGTGCACTGTCACCCACCAGTGTCCAAAAGACCCCAAGGCCCCTGAAGAACCCATGCACCCCCTCAGCTCAGCCAGAGAAAACTGGATACAACAGAGCAGCTCTAGACCTTGGATCCTACAGGAAGCAAACCCAAACCCAGAATACGTTTTTATTTCCATATATTGCACAGAGGATTTATACACTTTAATCCTGGTGCATCAAGATCTCCTGCAAAGGGGACTTGGACCTAGCAGCACGCAGGAGCTCAGCACTTGTATCACCTCTCCACATGACTATTTTGAAGGAATTTCGCTAACATAACAGGACAGCAGAAAGAGGTCCTGTAGAATCCAGGTTTGTGAAGGTGTCTGGATGCTGTCTGGCTCAGCAGAGGGGGACGATGCCGCACGAAGCCCTGTTGTGCAGGAAGCCAAGCAGACTACAGCACCTCGGGACCCCTCTGGATTAACTGCAAAAACAGACAAATCAACCTAATAAGTCTCATGTGCAGGTATACCTCCCAAAAATGTAGAAATACTGAGAAGAGAGGAGCCCTGAAAGAGCCACCTGCGGAAGGCTCAGATTAGAGAACCAAGATGTAATTGCATGTCTCCATTCCCTCTTGCAGCTGAAATCTAGAGTCACATCAACAAACACTTGGCACATGAAACAACAGCTTTCAAGTGCTCTTACAGAAATTAATGACTCCTTCCCACACCTCTGCAGCTCGGGGGGGTCATTATCTGCTCTGGATGGACAGAAAATGGTGAGTCTCTGCCAGGCGGCTCGGCCAAGGGAAGCTACGGCTGCTCCTGGGAGCCCCGTTGGGAGCAGGGGAGCTCCCGGCTCCCCACTGGTGCTTTGCCACTGCCTGGGGTCCCGGCACACGGCATGGCAGTGCCAGGGCACAGCTCTACTTGAGCAGAGCTGGCGAGTGGGAGCCCAGCCATCAACCAGTGGCTGCAGTGGGTAGAGAACCAAAATGCCTTCAAACGCTAAGGAACTGAGCAACTGAGAGCCACAAAACTCATGCTAGAGAAGAACCTTCAGCCACCGTTTTGTTGCTCTGAATATGGAAAACCCTACCCAATTAAGCAAAAAGCAAACCTGAACAGAGAGGAAGAACTGGGACCAGAAGAAATAAGTGTTGGGTTTTCAGTAGGCTCCCCACAGAATGGCAGGTCTGACCAGCTATGCTAGGCTTTCTGATGGTTTACTTGGTCATTTAAGATATTCCCTCTTGATCAGAGCAAACAAGATCAACAGGCACTTCAGAAAGAGTGCAAACAAGCTTTTTAAATGTAGCCTGGAATTTTTTCCAGGCTCATGAGATTTATACTGAAATGCCCCTCTCCATCTAAGCTATTCCTCTTTTCAAATACAAATTTCAAATACAAATAAGACCCATCAAATCTTCTCTCATTTTAAACAACAACAAAAACCCCTAAACCCCCCAAAACCCAATACACAACTCTTCATCCCTGCCTTGAAGCAGAAGTTGGATCTACAACTTAATGGCCTGTGTGGATGCACTGCTGCACCACTCGGAATCGTAGAAGCATTTCTCCAGCGCAGAGCCGACCGTCACCAAGGACTCTGGCACAACAGGTTTTCCGTGGGTCTTTGGAAGTGTTTGTGGCTGAACACCTGCTTGAGAAACCACTCCTCTCCCCGTACACACACGCACACAGTTGTGATACAGGGACAAAAGCTAAGCCAAGCAGCTGGGGTATGACCAGCGTTCCTGTCTCAAACCCAGTGCAGCATTTTATGGATTTCTGGGTTGTTATTTCCTCATTCCCTCATGAGACCCATACAACTGCAAACCATACAGGCTTTGCAAACGGTAGCAAGAGTCCACCCTCTATCTTCTGTGCTGTCTACACTAAACCTTCTTAGAGGGCAGCAGAGGACAGCGAGAGCTCTACCCTCCTACCACAGGCAGGATAAGTGCATCCCACAGATGCACACCTACGCTGCTCTGCAGGACTGGAAAGCCCCCGGACACCCACACAACCTATTCTAACGTGCCACTATTCCTCCCATTTTCCCCCAGTATCGATCCTGTGTCTTGCTCACTGCAGTTTAACCCCACAACTTCTTACCCTGTCTGCCACAGCTAATCCCTCCCTCTCAGCAGCTGGCTGCCCAGGGGACACTTCTGCATTTTCACTGTTACACTGTGCAGAATGTAATGAATCTTTAATTAAATGGGCTTGATGAGGAAAGTCATTCAAATTAGGCTTCATCAGCAAGACAAAACCCCAGCTGTCTTTCCAAAAGGATATAATGAAGCACAGTTTAAAATACCTGGAATCCAATTTTAGCACTGCAGAACACCAGTTCGCAAAACCAGCATTTGTTAGGCAAGCAGGGAACGGCTGAAAGACAAAAGAATCTCCAAGATCTTAAAACAATCAGGCACGTTTTAAGCCACGCAGCTTTTATCGCAATTCCATTATAACCCAGGAGCTTCTAACAATCTAACAGGCTTAATGCAACCAGTAGCAAGAATGCAACTGGTTTCACAGGGGTTGTCATTTGCACTTCCAATGTATTACAGAAAAATGGTGCAAGCACCCTGGGAAAGGCACCTCTGGGAAGCTTATTGTAGCTCCACGGAAACGGCGTAAATAAAGCACACATCGTCAGCACATCCTCAACGTGCTTCTCATCCCGTTAGGATGAGCGCAACACTGGGAGCTTCTCCTGCTTAATCTGCAGGAGGGGATTCATGCGCTCGGTGCTGAATGACTCTTCACATTGACTTCAGTGGGAATAAGCTACCCTGGATTTCGGAAGAAAAAAAAAAAATCACTAACAGAAAGTTAATGAGGTACAAACCAGGTTATGAATGGACCAAAGAAAAAATTCTCCTAAAGCTATTTCCTGCCCTGCTGTGATCGAATACATGCCTTTTAAGGCTTCACCTTAACCCCCCTCCTTTCTTTAGGCAATGCTTTATTGTACCCCGAGACTTTCTCCACTTTTCTAATCAGTTTCCATTATGTCCTTTTCCTTTAAAGTTTCCCACTGTTACAGCTCCACCAGGAGCAATAATGCTGAAAACGGCAGCATAGACTGGCTACGGCCTTTTAAATAGTCTTGAAACGGAGCCAAGGTGGAATAAGTCTACTGGACGGGGGGTTAAAGCACCAGGGCTCTTACTGCAGCGCTTGCACCCCTGCTCCTGCCAAGGCAGCTCTGCACACGACAACATGGAAAGTTTTAGAGCGGAGTCTAGCCTAGGGTAAGAAAAAATTCCTGACCTACAAGTTTTAAAAAAGATGTTAAGAACCAGGGGGCTGGATTTGGCCCCCTTCAAACCAGAGGGAGACCCAAAGGCAGAGCAGAGGCAGACCAGCACTCAACCCATACGGTGAGTTTTCCCTATTTCCTCCTCCATTGGAAGAAGGAGGGTGATGCAAGTTTGCTTCGTGTATTCACTTCTTGCTTTCATGTTCAAAACAGAAAACCGCCACCCTCATGCACACATACTCTATCACTTCTAATGAACCATTTTACCCACCTTCAAATAGTTCTCTCTCAACCACATTCCCAGCCTCACGCTCTCAACGAGCGACCGGCAAGGCTCAGAGCTGGCTGGCAATCTCATGAGACAGACTTTCACAAGAATTTCCTGCTTCTGGTTCGGCCAGACATACTGCAACAACAGACGCTCTCGCAGTATTTTGGCACCTCCGCTCCTTGGTTCAGGCCAAGACCCAGGAATGCAAGAGAAAAAAAAATCCCACTTTTTAATTTTTAGAATTTTAAAATAAGTCAGCTCTTCCCTCTGCTGCCCTGGGTGTCTAGCTGACTTCCACGCTAAAAGGCTGCTCCCACTGAGATTAACTGAATTTGGAAACTACAGTGCTGAAGGTATCACCAAAAAGTCTGCTTCCCAGAAAACAGCTTGGTAAGGCACCACCACAGTAGGGCGTCGGAGCAGCTTACTCCAGAGAAGCAAGGGTTATGGAAAGAACAAACGACTGACCTTCCAAGTACACTGAATTAGGTTTTCCACGAGTCCTGAGGTACTTCCAGCAAGCGTTTCTATCAAGATGACCTAGCTGGTGAAAATTCTGCGTAGGAGCCTCAGGCAAGACCTACATATCTTTCACGCACGTTCCTAAAAGTGCAACTCATGATGGACTGAGAAAGCCAGAGTTTCCACATTTTCTGGTCTCTTCTGTTGAATTGCCATGCAAGCCTGCCCTACAGCTGGACACGGCCACTCCTCAGCGTGACTAATGCCTCACAGTAAATACTTCAGATACTTGTAGGCTGCTACAGCTCACACCCGTACTTCAGAGAGCATCTTTCTAGGCATCACTGCTGGGTCAATACAATTCCCACTGACAGATCAGCTTGGGAAAAAGCCTGGAAATTCAGAATTTGGGCCACATAAAGATGCACTCTGACAAAGGCCCTCTCCTCATGCCAGGTCTCGCCTCATAGGAGAGCCTGAACGCATGCCCATGCCACCAGCATGCAAGGACCACGCTGGACGCTGCGGAGGGTCCCGGCACCTTTCAAGAGTGGTGACCCTCAGATGTTCTTCTAGTTGTTCACTGGACACGCAGCTTCCTACAGCCTGTGCCGATACAAGCAGCAGTCGTAGCTTACGATACTTTCAAACACACCTTTCCTACCTCCTGCGTGCGATGGCACGCTCCTCTGCCTCACGCTTAGCTTTCTTACAGCAGCAAAAGCAGGGGAAGCGGGGGCAAGAACACCTTTTGGGAAAAACAAAAACCCCACTCCTAGCATATAGGCAGCTCAAGTTTTAAGGATGAGTTTAGAAACAGAAGCCCAAACTTCTCAGTATGAGCGCCCATAGCTGGGTTGGGCTCCTCAATCACGCGTAGGCTCAGGGGAAAAGAGCCTGCCTGTCAGAGACGCTGAGCCCGTACTTCCCATTCAGGGCTTTGGCCAGGGGTCAGAGGACACATACCTCGGTGTGAGCAGTTATTCAGGCATGTTAAAATACTTTAAAAAAGATTCTGCTGCTGATCTCATCTACAGGAGTTATCCCCTACACCGGTGCCTGTGCAGGGGTTAATGCCTTGCACCAGACAGGGTACACGAGACAAGGAAAGCTGGTGTCGACGGCAACGACCTCCTCATCCTCAGCTCCTCTGGAGTACCTTCCCAAAAAGCTAAGTGAGCGCATCTGTTTTCTACTAGGTATAAAGGGGCAAACCTACAGAAAATCCCATTACTATAGCAGTCAGCGCATACGGGAGGCATGTCAGATGCTTTATGCATCAACAGGGAAGAAACAGCTTTCCCAGCCCTGAAGGAACATGCAGAAGAAAGCAAGGCACAAAGATTAAGCATTCTTTAAAGACCCACACTCCACATGGATTTAGTTTGTCCTTAAAACTCACTGCAGGATATATTTAGTATTGCTACATGCTGTATTTAATATTACTATGCATGCAAGTTCTATTGTGCTATTAGCCACACGCTTTCGTGGGCACCACACTACAATCTAAAATCTCCTAGTCAGTATTTAAGGCTAAGAAACACTTTAAAGCTAAAGCCATAGCATCTTGACAAATGTTACATTACATCAGACTTTCCACTACTGAAAAACATGATCATCAGATCAGCTCAGAGATGGTAAGTAAGCAGACACAGGGCAGGAAAGAGTTTAAGTGCTTTAAACTAAGACTGATAACAGGCTCTGTGCTAAGCACTGTCCCCTTACAGGATTGAGCCCCAGCTGCTTATATACTTACATCACAGGCACAAGCCTTAAAGTTAAAAGAAAGTCGCTCTCCTTGAATCCTAACATAACATACAGAATGCACAGCAATTGCCTGTCTTTATCCTTTCACTCCTTCCTGGACTGAAACCATCAGCCAGAACCACATCCAGCTCCCCCACACTCCTCCCTGCTCCAGATCCCACCAGCTTCAGAGCAGGCAGCCAACACTTGCACTTCTCCGATGGACACCTCTAGGCTGTTTCCCATAGGGGATGCCTCCTGCTAGTACCAAGGCTGCAGTCCATTCCATGTGTCTAAATATTTAACATGACTGTCGATATGTATTTTTGCAAGGCTAATAAAATTAAAATGGGTTTTCAGTACTTTTCATACCACTCCCGAGAAGTCCAGCTTGTTACCAGCGTAGTACTTCATGGCAGATGTAGGCATGCGGTGAATCTGCTTTCAGGAATTTAAAACAGAGCACTATTTTTAGACATGGTCTCAGGATTTATATAAATCTGAATAAGACCTTACACACTGTTTTATTAGCAGCCCTTTGTTTACATTCCATCCTGGAGAAATACAAACCCAATTCTTAAAGTTTTGGGAACACTGCTGCATGTTGGAGTGCTGGCAGACCTTTAGGAGCTCCCGTTAGGCTTCTGGTCGTATGCGGCAATCTTGTGAAGAGGGTAAGGAAACTAAGCAAAGTGGAAACTAGGTTAAAATCGGAGAAGCCTGGTGCAGAATTACAAGCAGTGCCTTTAGTCCTTAAGATGAAGCGCAGACAGAGCACATTTCAATGGCACAAAAGCTTTTGGCGGTTTCTAGTGGCTGCTGACATCTGTGCCAAGGTTCCCCTAAGGATGGAGAAATGAGAAAGATAAAGCCATGCTCGGGAAATATCAAAGCCAGGACATGAAACAGCAAGCCCCAGGAGGGACAGGACATGCTCACAGCTAGCAGAGGGGACAGTCACGGGAGTATTTTCCCACCGGTACCACAAACCCAGCTGCCTTTGTCAGAGCCTAGATAGCACTCGCCCTTTGTATTTCTTTCACCTTCTCTGGCATTTACTTTTCCTACTCTCCAGTCATCCTGCATGGCCAGGACACGGTGCCACAGCAATCCGGGCTGCAGGGGAGCCATGGCTCCAGCTACTGGGCCAGGCAAACCCATTAGGAGTGTTACTGCAGCCAAGTGACCAGCACCAAAGCAAACAGAGAGGCAGCACAGGAGCCCTTCCTCCCTGCCCAGCAGGCTGGAAGACCGATGGGTCCCAGGCTCTCACACTCCCTGTGTGATCAGGACATCACTGATGCCCTGGGTCCGCACCAGGCTTCCACGCACAGGGCTGACAGCTGGGATGACTTTGGGAAACACGGCCACAGAAGAGTGCTTACCATCCAACCCCGGCCACGGCAGTTCTAGTCCCGCTCCTGTAAAAGCTCTCCAGTCAGCCCGGCACAATGCACGGCTGGTTCGATGCTCTGCTGTCAGAAATGGCTTTCAGGCTGCTCGTGGCGTTATCTCAGATAACAAGATGGATGCCACTCCTGGCAGCCTGCCATTCATCAAACCCACCTAGAAATGGCTTCTGCTTTTTGCAGGCATAAAAAGACCAGCAGTTCTGCTTTACAAATTTTTAATAGCGATTCAATTAGCTGTGAAGCAGGGGTGTAAGGGCAGAAGAGCAGCACCTTTTCCAAAAGGCTCCTCGCGCTCTGAAAATGAGCTACTTCCTATCAGCGATGCCGGTATTTTCAGGCTCACTCCATCTATATCAGGCTATTCAGGAAAAGCCCGTCCATCATCTCCACAGCAAACTGGCAGGTTATCAGCTGCCATCAACTGTCCGGCAACAACACAGACCCCAGGGCCCGTGGGAGACTGTCCTCCCCCGGCACTCTTCTGCAAAGGCTCTTCCAGGACACTCTCTTCCATAACATTAAGCGTGGCTCTCGATATATCAAACCTCTGTATGCCAAGTATTCATTGCTAGGCCTTTCTAAGAATCATTTTGCAAAGCTTGGATGGCAATATGTTTTCACAGCTGATGTGGAAAAGCTAAAAACAACATTTCCCAATGAGAAATCTCTGCTTTACAAAGTGTGCACTGTTTCTTAGGGTTAATCTGACTTGCTAAGGGGGGGGAAAAAATCCTTTTACACTGTTGACAGAAAATATCTCTGCCTGTCTTAAT
The DNA here is from genome assembly GCA_013401315.1 of Balaeniceps rex. Taxonomy (NCBI): domain Eukaryota; kingdom Metazoa; phylum Chordata; class Aves; order Pelecaniformes; family Balaenicipitidae; genus Balaeniceps; species Balaeniceps rex. The sequence goes on from VYZW01060167.1 coordinate 215,997, forward strand.
GGTGGAATTGTTCCATTTTCTACTATCTGTTCCAGGATGGATACACTGAGGCAAAGAAGAAAAAAATAAATCAGCATCTGACCTCAGAGTACCTATTTCTGGTGCTAGGGATGGCCCATGTTGTGCTGTCGGACACCCTGATGAAGCCTGAACACAGGTTCCCCTTGCCCAGTGAGATGGAAACACCGGCGAGACCTCCGCGAGGTTAAGGCAGGGCAGCTGCCTCCCAGACAGCAGTCCTTGGACAACTCATGACCTTCGGGATCACAGCAAGTGACTTATTATGAGTCTGCTAAACAGCTATCAGTATTACAGCTTATTCATAATACATGAACAGCTTAAGTGGGTCACAGAGACCTGTATATCCAAGTAGCCTGACTCCAACAGCGGTCGGTACTGGCAGCTTAAGGAAAGAATAACAGAGAGAGGACAAGTATAGAGTGCTGCTGTCTCCAGTGTATTTTCCTCAGCTTATTGTAAGAGGCAGCGTACATATTTCCAAAGCCAGATACTGCATCTGGATCAGTGTTAAACAGCTATTGATGGATCTCTCTTTCATTAGTTGACACCCAGCTGTACTTTTGGCCCCCGCAACACCCTGGCAATGAATCTAACAGTTCAGTTGTGCGTTGCATGACAAAGTACTTCCTTCTGCTTGAATTTGCTGCCTGGGTATTTCTCTGGATGTCATCAAGTTTCATACTATCATTCCCAGTTCATTTTCTCTGTACCATTTGAGATATTGTAGAGCTCTCCTATTTCTCCCCTCCCCTGCCCAAAATAACTTTGAGCTGAAGGCATTTATCTAATTAGCGTCACTTCATACAGAAGCAGTCCTACACTGCAGCAAGGTCTTCTCATCCACCCTTACCTTTTCTGCTTACACTGCATTTCCAGAATGGGTAACCAGAACCTCACACAGCATTTCAGGTCCAGATGAATAATCAATTTAAGCCCAGTCAAAAAAATGGCCTTTCAGCAATACTGGAGCTATACAGCATTTAAAAGAGTTTTGGAAATGCTCATCTAGAAGGGACTGTCCTAACCCAGAGCCCTGTGGTCAAGGCAAGCTGGTTCTTTTACTGTGCGACAATAAGGTCACATCCCAGAACAAGAGGAGGATTAACTTTAACACTTGCTTTAAGGGTCGTAAGAGATTGCTGTATTGCACTACTGAAGCTCCATTTCATATGGACTGGAGTTTCGCAGTTGGCCTTGCCAGCATCAGTGATGACGTGGCATCCAGCACGGAGCATAAAGTGCTGATGAGGGCTCCCGCCTACATACTGTCAGGTCACACACCACCACCCCTTTTCTTCATACCGGCTTTGACAGTGTGTCTCTTCTGCCCCAGCTACTTCTCCTGCCCCAGCTACTTCTCCTGCATTGGTGGGGTTTTACCTTTCAGACAGTTTCCTTCCTCAAAACCAGTTCAGACCAAAGGGATCAAGATTAGTGGACAAAGATCAGTAAGGCTAACAGCAGAGTAGTATCTGCTTGACTTCTAGAAACTACATTAAAACCAGTTGTTCTCTGCACACATTTTGAGCTGCTGCAGCCAGGAGGAATGTGGAAAAGGGGTCTATCACAACCGTGTGCCACCTCCTCCTCCAACACCCTCTACTCCAGGAAAGCACTACATCTGGAAGTTTCTGAACACATGTGGCTACAGGAGTCACCCCATATCACCTTGCAAAAAAACAGGCAAACTTGTAGAAGACTTCAGTGTTTACTGGAAAAAATACAGGTACCCAATTCATATCATCCTCCATCAGCATCTATTGTTTCTATCAGTTCCTATTTGCCTCTCAACAGCACTGCTCACTTCAGTTTTTGCTACCACACTTTGCTAGCACAGGTAATAGTATTCCCATCAGGGGCTTGTAACAGATACCAAGCCATGAACTAGTACATTAAACTTCAGTGAATACCTAGTGACTAGCAATAGGCACGCCATCTCTCATCTGTACAGTGTTGGAAGAACATGAGATACTCAAGATTCATCACTTTTACTGTTTTAAGCCCAGTGATGACAGGCACGCTCAGCTATCTGGGTAGATGAAACTCTCCAAAGCACTTGTAGTGTTTGCAAAATTAACTCCTGTAGGACAGGTAAATGTCTCTCACCTTTACAGAGAGGCATGGTCTGGAGTTTACTGCTAAATGTTTAAAGTATTTTAAAAAACACAGCTTGCTATTTCTGAACAGCAGGCAAAAAAACCTAGCTCCATCTCTAAAACACTTGCCTTTCTAGCTTGTGTTTGCATGGAAGTGACCATCTCCATGGCTGCTGGTCTGTGACTCAAAGGCCATCGCCCATACCGAAGTGCAGAGACAGATGCACAAGCAGGATTCTTGCCTGTAAGATCACCCTTTCTATGAGGTATGGGATTCAGCTTCCCTGACAGCTCTTATATTAAGCCTCAGAAAAAGAAACAAGAAATCCAAAATCAATCACAACACTGCCAATAGTGTCCAACTCTGTGGCAGTCTTGTTTCAGTTTGCTTCAGGGGCCAGCTGGGACTGAGCTGAGACAGACAACTTCATCTTGCCAGAGAACTTCGGTTGGCACCCAAAGACAGACATGGATAGCCAGTTCTTTTACTATTAACATACATAAACCTTCCAGAAACAAATTATCACAATTTTTTTTTAAGATAGTGCCAAATACTGAATCTCTACTGAAATGAAAATGAGTTCTGCAAGTCTTGAACAAGCTGTTTTTGAAATACTTGTTTGGTTTTGCAATTGACTCAAAATGACAGAAAAATGGCACATTACAGTGTGGTCAGCTGGCTTGTGTGTGATCAGTGGCCTTGGATGAATGCAAGACCTGACTCAGGTACATCTCAGCCATAAAACATTTCATTTAATTTTTCCTGAAAGAAAAATTCCTAGTACTGCTACAAAAGAGGCAGCAGGAAAAGATATTGTCACCTGATGCTGTGGGCACATCATTTATCTTCATGCTAGAACTGTGACTGCCCAGATCTGATACTAAGAGTGAAGCTCTCTTACACCATAAACTTGATTGATTAGACACATGCTCCTGTAAAAAAAAAAGTGTTTTTAAAAAGCAATTAATGATCAGTGATTACTGACAGTAATTTCCTTAGTAGGAACACATTCTCCGCAGCCACCAACCTCTGCAAGCCTGCCATAAACAATGACTTCTACACAGATATCTGTATTTATGGGATAACTTATGGGCAATGAAGACTCTGCTTTGTATAGGTGACTTGTGTTTCAGGTCAGACACTTAATAGTCAGGTCTACATTTTTGACCCAGGAGACTTGACAAAGACAAGAAATTCTCTGGGAACTGAACACAGAAGCACAGACACTGTTTGCATGGGCTAATCTGAGCTGCTAAGCTCACCAAATACTCAGTGTGAGTGGAGTATTGCGAGTTAAAGCTTGCTATATGGTCGCTTCCCACAGCATCCTCGGTGGAGTCACGCTGTCTGCAGCAGAAGCCAAGTACCTGTTCCAGAGTCACTCTGGAGAAACCAGCAAGGGAAGAATAACCAATAATACAGGTAGAAATTAAAGTCTCTATGTCTTTATTTTAATAAAAAAAGTCAGTGTTTAGACCAGTCATGCTTGCTGAAGAGCTGCATGCCCTGGTCACCTCGTCAAGAGGGACAATTGGAGGCAGTGAGTTTAAGGACACAACTAGCCTTGTTGATCAAATGTGGTTTGGGGAGAAATAGTAACAAACCAGAGGTTCTTACCTCTGCCACGTTTATGTTTCTACATCAGAACTATGTTTTACACCAAACCAGCCTGTCCACTGCCAGAGCTGAGACTCATGTTCTTGAATTAGCATCAAGGGATTCACACTGGTTTATATGCAGCATTAGGAGTTTTGCATAAAATCATCAGGACCCTGGAATTGAAGGAAGCTCGGCAAGATGCAGCATTGGGGCAACAAGTAACCACAACGAACTTGGCACCAGAACGTGGAAAGTACTGTTCTTATAAAGCCAACTGCCAGAACGGCCTGCAAAGAAACACAAACATCTAAAAGATAATGGGAATAAAAGATTGAGGAATATCTGTTCCACTGAGTTATATACATAGCTAGACAAATAACATCGTGTAAAAACATGAGACATGCCTCTTCCTAGAAAGTGGAATAAAGGACCTCGAAACGAGCGTTGCACATCTTGTCTCAAGACAGAGTGCTTTACAAACAAAAGCTCTGTATCAGCTAAAGGACCTGGCATCACGCTGCTCCGAGGAAACGCTAGATTGCTATATAAACCTATAATGCATTAGTTACTGAAGAGTTTCGTGGAAAGGCAAATTAATCAAGTTTTTAGAACTTTAATGAAGTGACAGACAGGCACCTCCACACACTATTACCAGCAAACAGCTGCAGTTACCCTCAACCACAGCACAGCCCTACAGAGGTGGGCCCTGCCAGTGGAGATGCCATCCCAGATCCCATTCTTCCCATGGGAAGTACAGTGCAGGCCCACAGCACTACCGCCCGGGAGCACGGTGGGCAGGGCACGTCGGGATGCTGGCTCAGGGGACCAGTACACAGGAGCTACAGGAGGCCAGTTTGGAGACATGGAAGGCAAGAGAGGGGCCTGGGTGGAGAGACATGGGACTGGAGGTGAGCTTGCAAGTGGAAGCCTGTGGGAGGCAGAGGAGGGAAGATGAAGATACACGCTTCTTCTGTGCGTGTGTGTGTCCTGGCACGGCGCTGGGAGCAGCTGCTGCTTGTGCCATTGGTACAGCATGGGAAACCTCAGCTGGGGTCTCCATACCGGAGCATCTCAGAGGCCAACAGGCAGAAGCAGAGCATGCAGGGCTCTTCTGCATCTCACACTCTGCTCCGCCACTCTCAGGAGATGCTGTCAGATCCCATGATGGGCAAGACAGCACTGCAGTGTGCGTACCAACCCTCTCTGTTGCAGAGAGTGTAGGGTGTTGCAGGCTTGTAGGGAGCATAGGTTTAAAAAAAAAAACCCAAACTTATCAGGCAACCTACACTGGATTTTACAAACCCACCTTCGAATCTCAAAACCAGAATTCCAGCAGCGACTGTGGTAAACTAGTTCTTACAATGCTTTTAAGTGAGGCGTTACCAAAGAAAGATTTAGGTTCAATTTGAAAGTCTGGGCAGAAATCTCTTGGGGAAGGAGCAGGGTAGCTCCAAGCCATATGTGCCATATGTCTAAGTCAGAGCAGCAGAAAAGGCTCTTTTCACTTTGAGGAAATGCTTACAGTTATTTGGAACCTTTAACACTTAGCATTTGCACTGAACCGTAAGCTCACCAAGAGCTGTTTATCACAGCTAAAGGAACAGTGATTAACAAGGTACAAAAGCTGACATCAGGCTCGCAGAATAACAGTGTCCACAGGAGATTAAAAAACAAGCATTTAATTTGTGTTCTGCCTTTTTTTAATCTTCTGGTCAGCAACCTGGATATTCCTTAGAAACTTGACATCACAATTTAATAACAAGGTCTAAATATTGCCTCTGCTAGAAAAGCATGAAACCCAAGTTGCTCCTAGGCTGTCCTTAAAGATAGTTTTACAGTTCTATAGATAGAACCCAATTACAATGAATACAGTCCACTTATATTGATCTGACTAGAAGCTACTTCCTAACATTTTCATTAAATCTGTGATCACAGAAGCAAAGTTAAAAATGAAAAAAACACATTTCTTGGCATAGCCAATTCACCCAAAGTGTCAGCCCCTATTAGTGTAGGGCCAGAGCTACATCAGCAGTGAACTGTAAGACCAAAGAACCACCTACCCGAACCATGAGGCACCACTCAAACTGCAAAGCAGATGGAAGGGGCAGAGCCACAGAAGCAAATCAAACTGCTTTTGAAATAGCCTGCTTTAGGAGGCTAACACATCTCTTCTCGTGCCTACTGATACTACCATTACATAGGCTTCTGATACAGGTCTACCTGATACTGTCCAAAGGATTGTTTTTTGAACTTCTCAATACTTTTTAAGAGCAAACTTAAACACTGTTTAAGAAGCATTTCTCCTCTACTGGGCGCTTTTCAGTTAATTTATATGCTAATACCAAAACACTGAAAGTGAAAGCTAACAAAATATATTAAGAAAACACTGATGCAGATTCTGACGAGAGTTACTTCATTGCCTTCTGTACCCCATGATGGACATCACCTGTTCACTCCTGGAGGAAGCCTCCAAGTGACACACACTTTGTGGAAGATCACCACATTTGGTTCTGCCAATTATACGCTCTGCAAAAGACACCAAAACCCATGTTAAAAGTCAGGTATACATCTGGGCAACGAAGAGCAACGAAGCTGGTGAAGGGTCTGGAGCACAAGTCCTGTGAGGAGCGGTTGAGGAACTGGGATTGTTTAGCCTGGAGAAGAAGAGGCTGAGGGGAGACCTTATTGCTCTCTACAACTACCTGAAAGGAGGTCATAGTGAGGTGGGGGTTGGTCTCTTCTCCCAAGTAACAAGCAATAGAGTGAGAGAAAATGGACTCAAGTTGTGTCAGGGAAGGTTTAGACTGGATATTAGGAAAAACTTCTTTACTGAAAGAGTGGTCAGGAATTGGAACATGCTGCCCAGAGAGGTGGTGGAGTCACCATCCCTGGAGGTGTTCAAAAAACGTGTAGACGTGGCACTTCGGGACATGGTTTAGTAGGCATGGTGGCGTTGGGTTGACAGTTGGACTAGATGATCTTAGAGGTCTTTTCCAACCTTAATGATTCTATGATCTTATCTGAAGTCTGACTGGTACTTCTCAACTTGTTTTCAGTCTAACTGAAAACAACACACTGACAATATCTTGCACACTTTCCCTCTAATTTTGAGGTTAGACTGAGAAGATGGTGAAAACGACAGGCTAAAGGAGCACGTATATGGCTCAGAGTAGAATGGGAAAGGTATTCAAGAAAAAACAATCTGACAAGAGGGTGGAAAGGTACCTAGTGCCATTCCTAATTTTTGTCAACCTTCATGTAAAGCTTTTGCCCATGTTTACTCACCTGCTGTTTTAAGCACTAAATAATGACACAGTGGTAACCTCTGTGCTTTCTATCATAAGCTTTCTAGGCAGAACACCAGAGTTAGTTGGTAACCTCAAGGGTAAAACACAATAAGGACATGCAAAGGGGTCAGTGCAAACGTACAAGACCTCCACGATTTGTTATGACAGTTTAAAGAACTATGAATTATTTAAAGTGGTAATAAAATGTTTAATCTCTTGCCTCTCTAGTGATCAGCGAGTGCTAATCCTCCATTGAAATGAAACGGATCTTTGCCAGTTGTGCAGAGAGATGCTGGTTCAAGTGATTAGTCAGCAAATACATGTTCTTTTGTACTAGCATGTGCTATAAAATAAAAAACCCGTAACCTAATTAAGCTCAGGAGCTAGCAGAGCCTTGAATCTGTTTCTCCTGAGTCTAGCTTTTCTATTACTTTGCAATATACATCATTACCCTACAGAACTGTCTAGGTCTACAGAGGGAGTGGAGGAAGTGTCTAGCATTTAGCAGTAGCTACAAAGTATTACCTGAGCCTATGCAATACATACGTAACTTACTAAACTTCTTTGCTTCTATTTTCTCAGATGCCTCCACCAACTGGCTTGAGAATCATTCCTGCAAGCAGTAAGCTGCAGCGGGGACTGCAGCCCAGCGCAGGGTGCAGGCTCTAGTTCATATACAGCTGCACAGCCCTGCAGAAGCTGCACAGGGTGGGAGGGGGGTGGCAGCCGAGCAGGTGAGGGTGCTCAGCACTGAGCAGCAGGTTACCTGGCCCAGCACAGCTGGAAGCTCTGCAGAAGCACCCCTGTGGACAAAGCCCTGTCACCCAGCAAGCAGATTCAGGAAGAAGTACCCAGAGATGCTCAAAAGGCAATTAGGAGGCTTCTCCAATGCTTGGTGAGAGGATGGGATTTGACAAACATACTCCTCTGGGGCTCATCCCCTGTCCTCGCTGCTGAAGGACCATCTATCCTCCTACACCACAGGAATGCAGCCCCACAAGCTGTCCCCAGTGGGTCTTGGGGGGATGGGGAGCAACAATACTCTTGGGTGGAACCAAAGAAGGAACCACAGTGATCTCTTCTGCAGCAGCTCCTGAAGCTTTCCCAGCACCAGTTATTCTCTCTTTCCTATGCAGCAGCTGAGAAGAAGCCAGGTCACTGTGGGTGCATTTTGCTGAGCTTTTGGGTTTCCATCTGTCTGCATAAGCACAGAAATGGTGGAAATGCTGTTTTGTGCTATCTCAAGCACATTAAGACAACTTGTGCAGTAAGAGCAATGTGCTGATGAGAGCTCTTCTCAGCAACTAACCCTGTTGTGTTCAGAAGGTGACGTGAAGAGTTTATACTAGAGGAATAAACAACCGAGAACATACTGCTGGAACAAAAGGTGCTGGAACTGGCAATCTGATCAGCGATCGCAACATTTCCACTGGAGTTACTCAACTTGAACATCAAGCGCACTGGTGACTGCACACAGCTAAACAAAACACCAGCTTATCCGCATTAGCTATCTACCTCTGGCTTACTTCAAAAGCCTTTACGTTTCTGCCAAATCCAAAACTCCCCAGAAACTATGAATTTTAAAATAAGTTCAGAAGTTGATAACACAGAAACATAATGCCTTGAAATAAGTCTGACTCTTGCAAACAAATCATTAAATGCATGACTAATTTTTCTACTTTACTAAACAAATACTGGGCTCTTTCCCAGTACTGACTGAACAAGACCAAATCTAATTCAACTCTTTTTTTCTCCCTACAATAACTTGGAGCTAGAACAGACATAACCCCAGATTTTATTTTGTTTTGTTCCAGACAGACAACCAGTAAAGAATCCAGTGGTGCTGGAGGGGTAAGCAATAGTATCTATAAAGCCTGAAAGCTCAATCAATGCTATTACAAACTACTGCAGAAATTTGCCTACTGCATACAGCATTACAGTAATTGATGACAAGCCTTCTTAATAAGGAGTCTAGTCAGTGAAAGAACACTCTGCATCAGTTCTTAAATATTGCATTATGGGTTTTCAGCAGCATGAAACGGGGGAGATGGAGACAGTGCTGCTCAGTTCACACATCTGGCAGACAGTTTATCAGGAGGCACAACGCACCTGAAACAGCACCGCTCCAGCTGCATATTCAACCAGGCTGTTGTCTTCGGGATGCACCTTGGCAGCCCCCCGTGCCCTTCAACTTTCACTGGTCTGATCAGGCTTCAGAGCCTCTTGGCAGGTTTCCTGGACCCAAGCTCTCCCTCTATTAATTCTTTGCAGAAATGGTACCCTACAACCCTGTGTCCCTCATCCCTTCCTTCCTCCACTGCTCCTGCCTGCTCTGCACAGAAGTCCATTAAACAGTTAAGAGATCAGCAAGACAAGCCTGGCCGAGTCCTGCCTTACAGGGAGGCTCAGGTCAGGAGTGCATGCTCAGGAGCTGGGCTTTACATTAACTGGGTTAAGCCAAGCGTACGCCAACTGTACTGCTAAAATATTCATGGGTTTGCGCTTACGTTACATGAAAAGAAGAGACTGCACTTTGAGAAACTGGTGCTGCACATAGACTGCATCCTCCCTCCTTCCTTCTCTGTCACCCAGTTGACCGTACAAGTGACAAGGCACTACAACAGCCTTGGTTCACTTTCATACCAGGCTGACCAACCCAGCTGTCTTTCAGAGGCAGCGTGAAGAAACTGGTTTCACAGGGCTTCATCCTTCTGATTTTCTAGCAGTGGATCCATCAGGCCAGAAGCCATCCAGATTTAGTGACTGTCCACTGTCCCAACAGTGAAGATTTCATTCATGGCAGTTCAACTGACAAATGCCTGACTCCATGTATCCTAACATACAACAGGTTTCATGCTCACAGAATAATTCAAGTTGGAAGGGACCTCAGGAGGTTTCTAGGCCAACCTCCCACTCAAGGCAAGGCCAGCTATGAGAGCAGACCAGGTTGCTCAGGGCTTTATCCAGCTGGGTCTTGAAAACCTCCAAGGATGACGACTGCACAGTTTCTCCAGGCCCTTGTTCCACTGCTTGGCTGTCCCCACTGAAAAGCCTTCTCCTTATACCCCATTAAAACCTCATGCTTCAAACTATGTCTGTTGTCTCTTCCCCTCCTGTCACACAACTGAGCAGCCTAGCTTCATGTTCTTGATAAGATGCGGTCTGCAAGTGCCAAGTAGAGAGGGTAATCACTTCTGTCAGGCTACTGGTTCTGCTCTTGTTAATACAGCCCAGGGTCCTGTTGACTGCCTTTACTGCAGGGACACACTGCTGGCTCACAGCCACTGTGATGCCCACCAGACCTCCCCCTCCATGGGTTCTTCTGCAGAGCTGTCCCCCACCGACTCAGTCCCACCTAGGGATCCTTCCTTCCCTGGGGAAGCACTTTGCAGTTGTCCCTGTTCAATGCCATAAGGTCCCCATGGGTCAGCCCCTTCCATAAGCCTGGCAAGGTCCCTCTGAACAGCAGCCCGCACCTCAAGGGTATTGCCTCTCACCCTTGCCCTCCTCACCCCAGTTTGGTGCTGTTCACAGCTCGATACAGATGCCCCCATCTCCTCCAGGTCACCAATAAAAACATTTAACAGGGCAGATGCTAGGACAGACCCTGCAACAACTTCACTTGCCACCAGCTTCCAGGAATTATCTCAATGGGGAATTTAGAGACTGAACATAAACTGCAAAAAAGACCTTGGAAGGCTGCCGACAGCCACCCACCAGGAAGAACAGGAGGGTCAGGAGCAGGCCCTGGGCTCCCTCAGCTCAGAGTGGCCACAGGCCTCAGTGGCTGGACTACCTGAGCACCTGCAGCTGGCACCTCCAGAACCAGGGCTGGAGGCAGGAAGACCAGAGAAGCTCTGGCTACAATAGGAAACACCCTCTCAGGAAGCTACAAGAAACACTGCTGCTTCTTGGGGGGCTCTTTATGAAAGTGAGGTTATCACAGATGTTTGCCAAGACGTCCAAGGCACATGCCAAGCTCTCCACCACAGCACACAGAGCTCTGGGCGAAGCAGTCATGTACACATTTCTGCTTTCTAAAGCCTTGACCATCTTACTGTTTTCAAGATGACATCCTGGTCACTAACTACTCAAACAAAGCAGACTCACTAGCTAAACACAACTGACTCACAGTCACCATGCCGGGGAGGGGAGGCTGCCCCAGAGGATGCCTCCGAGGGGAGAGGGAACCAGGAGCAGCCAGGCATCATCCCGCAGAAATGAGCATCTTCTCCCCCTCTCTGCAAATCACTGCTGTAATGATGTTCCCAGGAGGAACTGCTGTAAACAATTAAGAGTTACACGTTCAGACAAGCGCTACACTGCAGTGCCATGCATTGTTACAGCTTTAAGAGAATGTTTGTTCAATTATTTTTTCTTTTTTACTTCACAGAAGACTCAGGGGAGGGATCACTCCGCCATTCAAGAAAACTAATAAGGTTCAAATTATGCTTCAAAGCTCTTTTGTCTCCTCTTGATTCATGACTCTGCCTGGACAAGTCACCCACGGAAAGAAGTAAACCTGTTCTGCTGTTTCTAGTAAAAATTTACCATGTTCAGGCTTTACTTCCAATACTTCTGAATACTACTTCATGCAAAATAGGGAGTGCTGATCAATAAGAAACCTGGTCTCGGGGCCAGCAGGCATGGGCCAAGCAGAAAAAACCCAGAATATAAACAGAACAGTTTAAACAGAAAGTATTCTCAAACTTACAGTAAGCTGTGTATTTCAATGATAAATTGTTACCATATGCATACCCTGCAGCACAATGTTTTAATTTTTGTGGGTGCTGGGAAATAACATCTAATTATGGTTTAAAACAATGTAACATATTTAGGATGACAAAAGTAAATGTGACACCTTGTGGTTTTTTGTTAAAGAGAAAAAAAAAAAAGAGAGCTTTTCTTTACCCAACTGGTACTTATAACAGGCAGGACAACTAATTTGGTGCTTAATTTGCTGGTTTTAACCCCAGGAGAGGGCTAATGCTGTCAGGTACTCATACCCAATGCTGTTTTGCTCAAGGGTCCAGCAAATGCCTTCTCTCTGCCTCACACATCACTGACTCTCCTCCATTACTCCTGCAACCTTGGGTTATGTGTCTTTGTCCACTACCTTTGCTGAGCCAGAACAACCAGAGACACTGAAGGGAGGAAGAGGAGAAATTAACCTGCTTCTTTGTAGATAGTAAAAGATACACCACATCCCTTACTTCATCATTTCATGCTTTTTAATTTCCTTATAGCACCTTGAATGGTACAGCAAATAGTTACAGCCACTCTCATATTCAGCTCTGCTGCTGTATCTTGTCTCTTGTAATTCACTGTGCGTTGGCACAATTTGAGACCTCAAAATGGAAAAAACCATATTGAGCCAGAGCCAGTTCCCCCCACACACACTTGTGAATTTGCACAATTTCCCCTTTAGGAGAAATATCTCAGTTATTGAATTTGCACGAAGTACAATAACTGAGATGTTTCTCCTAAAGGGGAAATTGTGCAAATGGCAGTGGGAGTCACATAGCTACATACCAGCGAGTCATGGGAAGGACCAGTGAAAACTCACTTGGACTCTGGCTGAGAAACAGCTGCTTCTGAGAGCAGCAGCATGTGGCAAACACACTTTACTCTGATGCTGTCACCTTTAAGAGCATTCAGATGCACTTCAAAGAGTAAATATACAGGGGTACGCACAAGGAAGTGCACATGTACAAGATCTGTGCAGTATCTCAGACTGTTAACACTGTTGGACAAAATTAAAGTCAACTTTGTTACTGCTAACACTATATCAAAAAATACAAAGTGGAGACACTCATCCATTGCACTCCACGGCCAAGAGCAGCTACTGGTGTGCTACAGCTAGTGGCCCAGCCCTGTCCCACAGGCACAGCAGTAGTACTTGTGATGAGCTACAAGATGAGCTACAGTACCACAGAGAAGATAGGAACTGGAAGAGATAGGAAGAAGGTTATGTTAAGACATGCTTACAGGAATGCAGGTTGCCAGCGTAGTAGTTTTGCAGCTTCAAACAGGGTAAGGTTTGTTTAATTTGCTACTCACAGCTCATTGAGGAGATAACCGGGTGACACTTCAATGCATACACTGCCTGATGAACTAGTTTATGAATGGGCTGAGCATATTAAAAAAGTCCTAAGAATATCTAAAGCAAGGCTCCTGCAGCTGCGCATCCTTCACACCTCTCTCCAACCAGACTGCCTGTGTCTTCTGTACAGCCACACACCTCCAGCCTGCAGCAGCTGCACAGGGAAGGCAACATCAGGTTCAAGGGCATTTAGGCTAACGCTGAGTACACCAAAACAAACACCAGCTCTTGCGCACAGGCCAGCAGGTACGATTACCGTAGGCATCAGTAATGCACTGACTGGAACAGAGCTCAAGTTGAACATGTAATGAAAACGGGGTTTGGGACTGAGCAGCGCTGCAGCACGGACACAAACCTGCACGACCCACCGGCGGCCCGTCCCGCAGGACCCAGCTGGGCAAGTTGGCGCGGAGCGGGAGCCCGCATGCCCCAGAAGGGATGAGTCACGGCGTGCACCGTCCACTCGTCTCCAGGAGCAGGAGAACCCCGCTCTCCCATAAACCCCCAGCGCAGGCGGGCCCCACGGCACCGGGCGCTGCCAGACGGAGCCGCCGGGGCGGCAGCAGGAGGCCGGGCAAGAGCCGCTGCCCGGGGCCCGCCGTGCCGGTCCCACCGAGGCGGGCTGCTGCTCCCTGTGCGATCCCTGCTGCTGCCGCTGCGCCGCCACCGCCCACCCCGCTCCCGGCGGGGCTCTGGGGCGGGCCCGGGGACACGCCCGACGGCGCGGCCGCCCCGAGCCCACCTGCGCGGCGCGGACACCGCTCCCCACGGCCCCGGCCCGGCCCCTACCGCACCGTACCTCCTTCCTGCGGCTGGGCGAGCCCGGGCG
>VYZW01060167.1:230201-270739 GCA_013401315.1 Balaeniceps rex
GCGCCGCTTACCTGCGCGGCGGGCGGGAGCGGCGGCGCCGCCCGCTCAGCCCTGAGGGGTTGGGCCGAGCCCCGGGGCCGGGGCCATCGCCTCAGGGGCAGCGCGGCCCGGCCGGGGAGGGGCGGTGGGGCCTAGACCCTCCGTGGGGCGGGCCCGGCGCTGCCCCCAGGCTTTGCCCCAGGCCTTGCCCCTGGGCTGGGCGTTAGGGCTGCCCGTGCCAGCCGTGGGGCTCTGGTGCCATGACATGGCTTGAGGCGCAGCGTGGTTTCACCTGATAATTTCACGTAGTTGTGTGTTTATGCTGGCAGAATTCAAACACCTGCGTCTCCCTGCATTTCTATGCTCGTTCAAGCTCAGCCTGGGCAAGGAGGAAGGCTGCTTACCCCTCCTGCTTGGGGATGCGTTGGGCTGGCTGCCTGCGTGCCCTTTGTGGCCGCCTGCTGCTTCCCCAGCGGAGCGAGAGGACGGGTGTTCTATCCGTGCGGCCAAAGGAAGAATATCCCATGACGAAGGCAGTTCCAAATACAAATCCAAAGGAAATAAGCCCAGCCACTTCCTAAACCCTCACCGTGGCTTTCTACAGGGCCGCTTACCAGCAGACTGTGTCTACCTTCTTCCACCCCTGTACACTGTCAAAGTTTCCACCTCTGTGGGGTAGAAGGGACACCAGCGTTTTGTTCCACCTCTGCCTCAAGGACTGAAACAGTGAGCGTTTTCCACCCTTTCCCCTAAAAGAAACCCTTACTTCCCCCCATTTCCCTTTCTCCAGGTTCTATCCTGATTTGAGGTTATCCTGGACCAGGGCCAGCCCGTTCCAGCACACACCTCTGGCTTCCAGGCAGGAGGTGAATAAGGCTTTGGGCCAGACCTGGCGCCATGGGCGACATCCACAGCACCAGCCCCGGGTTGTGCTGCTCCTGCTGCCACCCTCCCAGGTGCCTCCGAGGTCTCTCCTCACCGGAGCAGACGGGAAGAGAGGAGAAATATGAATTTTCCTTCCAGCTCTTCTTTTACTGGCAAGGCTCTTTCAAGTGTTCCTCTGGTCATGGAGAGGACCCCACCGGCACACAGCTCCGTGTTCCCCCTTTGGTGCTCAGACAAAACCCGGGCAGCTGCCTTGGCCATGCTGTCACGGACATCGGCACATATTCAGCATTTGGGAATATGGTTAATGAATAGCACAAAGGAAATATAAAAGGGTGTTTCCAAAACGGCAGCTGACTAGATTTTCATCTGCATTTGCCACACGTTCTCCAAATACCCAGTAAAGGCTGCCTTTATTTAATGTGCATAGGCGCAGTTATTTCAGTAACTGTTATTCACTGAATAATGTGCAAATATTAGTCTCCTTAAAACAAATGGACAGGTAATTGAGTTGCTATCATGTAGGACATTTCAAATTCTTGAGAAACCACTACAAGTGGTATTATACCGTCTCTGGCATAATGTGTGATCCTTCCACAGTCGTTAAAGCCCATTTTTACTTATTACAGATTTAGGATATGGCCATTGGCACGCTTTGGTTTGCTTTTTGTTAGCGTGACTTTTAGCCAGAAGAAAAAGTGCTACTGTCCTGTAATTTAAAAAATTGCCAGGGTTCCTATCTGAAAAGGTATTGAAAATAGTTGTTCTTGCAGCCAATGGATCGGAAAGTTCTAGCCAATACAGATTTTTTTGACATCCATAAATACCTTACGAATTTATAAGCGATGACCGTTTTTAGATGTCAGTGAGATTACAGGAATATGAGATATGAGGTGATGCCACACAGTCATCTTGTACGCACATGATATGCTAGGACAGTGAGGTTTGCCCCGGAGGCATTGTCACCGGCCCAGGCTGACCTCAGGTGGCCACGGCTGCTCCCTGGGAGCTGGCCAGGTATCACTTCTGACAGCTTCTCAATACTTTTCTGCATTATGGGAGACAAGGCTGGAGGAAGGAGGATCTCTTTATGAGATGCAGTGGTATGAGATAGTGGTATGCTACAAATACAGTGTGTTTTGGAAATACAAAACGTTAGCTATTTAGACAAGGTTACAGAAGTAACGACTACAGTAAAAAAAAAAAAATCATCTGTATTTCCATACATGTGTAAAACGGTGCAGTTTAAATACAAATGAAGATCTGTTTGCTGATTGTGATTGTTCTATTATGTATGTTGAACAGAAAGGCATCATTAACAATCTAGGAACAGATGCAGCCAGAGCAAAATTGTGCATATTTATAACAAGATTAATGAAATACCAGTTTACTCACAAATTAACGTTACATAATAGGATGTGTTCACACAGTCTTACGGGACTAATGTTAAAATTCATCATATGCAGTAACACAAAATGGGTCAGTTACAGTCATCGACATAGTATTTACTGCCTACCTTGCTCTATATCCAGTATTTTTCTGTAATTTTGTCCTGCAGGAGCAAAGCTACCCCCCAGCAAAGAAAAAAGCTGTGTCACACTATGGAATTCATGCAGAATGATGAAAACCATGCTTGCAACAGAAGATGGACTGCAGACCACTTAAGCGCTGTCATAGAAAGCTGTATTTAGAAAGGAGAAAGCGCTTCATACAGAAAATACAGAAAAGGATGCAAATCCAGGTGTTTTGTGACTGACACTACACAGAGTCATCTGCTGGCAGTGACAGTGAGAAGAAAATTGCTTTGCAAAATGTACTTGAGGAAGCATATGTGAATAGCACATTCACTTTCAGGAGAAAGGAATAGATATTGAAAAAGGAAATATGGTTTAAAAGTTATGACAGAAAAGTCATCAATACACAGAGTGACATTTCATCCATTTGACAAAATCACCAGCAGCATATTGATAAGATTTTTTTTTTTATTTACAGCCGTGACTTGAGAACAGTGTGCAGTTATGTAAAAAGCTGCCACAAAGATGAAGGGAATAATTTCCACAAGGTAGAAGGCAAGCAGCGGACTTAAATTATTACAAGGAAACACACAGAAAACTTTTTAACAATAAGGAGTAGAGAAAAAGATTGCCTGGGAAGAATGTGCAGCCTCCATAGCAGGTGTTTTTAAGAAGTTGTTAAAGAAATATCTGCCAGCAGAGAAAGCCAGAGCTGGGGAAGAAGGATGGATGAGAAGAGGTCCCTTCCAGTCCTATGATTCTATTATCATTTTTACACTGAAAATGATTGATGATTTTAGTGAAAACAGCAATGTAATGATGAGTCTGATGTCCCCAGTAACAAATGCGCAACCTTTAAGTGCACCACTAGGTGACTGAAGGTCACGGCTGGTCACTGCTGTGGAGCAGTTCGTGTGACCATGACAGGGGAGAATTTGGATCATCGCCAAATACAAACGCATACCACATGGGCTGATTGCTTGGGCATGCCAGGCGGCTGCAAACTTTGAACACCCTTACCGTCGCTGGCAGATGCTTCAACACCACTGCTGGCTCTAAAGCCTTAACAGACATCTCACACTATTAATGAAATCCTACTTGAAACTCGAGACGGTGAAAAGCCAGGACAAGACGGCAACTGAGGCATTCAGGCACCAGCATGTCCTGCTATGGTGATGGGAATCTGCCCCAGAAAGATGGAGAGACACCGAGTTTCACTTTTTAAAAAGAATACAGATTTGAATGATTTCTTCACCTCAATAGAAAACCGTGCAACTACTGCACAGCCGAATGCCACTATTAATAGAAGCAAACACTGCTCTGCAGGAAAAGCTCCCATTACAATGGGATACAATCAATGGATCATTCTCTTAGGAAAGGTACAGGATCAGGTCTTTCTTACAGCCATAGAAGAGAAAATGTTACTTTAACCATGCTTTAGATACACGAAAAGTGACTCAAAGGGGTTTTCACCCAGATAGTTGACAGAAGTTTTCAATTTCTGCTCTAGTACTGTAATACAAAAAACCTCAGTAATTCACTGAAGCAGTATTTTTACTAAATAATTAAGTGTCTGCCTCCTTATTTAGAGGAGCTAAAGATTTTAGGCAACAAGTCACTTCACTTAACTTCACCCCACTGCATGGACAAGCTCCTGAGTGATTTTGTGTTTTCCAAATGCTGAATGGATTTAGCTGGCCATCTATTCTTTATGTAACAGATCACTCCTGGAAGAGGAGACCAACCTCTTCTGGGTGGCATAAATCAACAGTGCATCTGCCAGCCTGTAGAGAGATCCATCTGGGGAGCAGCATTTTCCCTTGCCTAAGTTGAACCCGAGCTATCTCACAGATTCTTACCAGGGTCAGATTAATTCTATATATAGCTGGTTCAGGGGAAACACAATATTTGTTTTGTCTGCTATGGGATAATGAACTGGGCGTTTTCTCAGCTGGCATTTTGCATCCTCCGGAGAAGGAGGAATTCCCATGAGCTGACAGCTACGCAGTTGTTGGGAAACAAAGCTGTCAAAGGGTGATTCTTTAAAAGTCAGCTTTGGCAGCATTGTTGCCAAGACACATGGCACCAAGGAGCCTGGACAACACGCAGAGGCGCAGGGCATTCCTCACATTTATAGTCTTCCCACATCTTCTGTTACAATAGGTTGCACCTATCGTACAACAGTACAACCAGAATCAGCTTTTGGATTCACTTGGCTGAGCAAACACATCACTGGGGAGAGGGCTGCAGGTCTCTGGCTATTTATCTCCTGTGCTCCTATCTCCTCGCCTTCACCATGTCTTACATCCACTTCTGCCCTTCTTTCTCTGCAGGGGAAAAGTCACTTGTTGGATTTTTAAAAAAGCTGGGTTAGGTACCACAGGTTCAGATGTCCATGATTAAAAAATGAGATTAGTACTCTGTGGAAATTTATGCTGAATTACAATAGTTGACATCTCTCTTACAGAAAATAATAGAAAGACACCATTTGTTTCCCTGATGGACATACTTCCCAGAAATATGCCAGAAATACTACGTCAGCCAGGAGAGGAGGAGGAGACAGGGCTAGGATAAGTGCTTTGTAAATTGTTCTTCTTGTGGCTGCCCTGGGAGAGTTAGACAATAAAACTTTTCCTGCTATCAGACAGCATTTTTAATAAAGTATGCTATTTTATCAGCTTGGCAAGAAAGCATCAGCTCCAGCAGTAGCAGCGGGGGGGTGGCTCACGCCATTTGCACTGACACAGCTATTGTTCAATGGGTCTCACGAATCCAAAACCAGCTGCTGTGAGGTGCTGCCAGTGCCCCCGTGGGCAGCACGAGAAGGCTGCCTGAGGGCAGTGTGGGATAAAGTCTTTGGTAAATCATGGCTGCTAAACTGAACTGCACAGATAAGAGAGGAATAATGCACATGGTGGTTTTTTTCTCCCCTTCAGGTCTTCCACCAAAACTATATCTTTATTCCCTAAAAAAGCAAAAGCTTAAAAATGCTCATTGATGCAGTTTAATATTTTCTAAAGGACCGTTTGCAATGTCACTTGAGTTGCTTTTTAATGTTTATCCTAAGTCTCCTTTTCCCTTTTCTATGGAGCCAGCTGATCAGTTGGCAGCACCCTGCAGGTGTGGCAGGCTGTCCTTCCCTTTCATTGCCTGAAAAGCCCTTGCAAGTCAGCAGTAATGACATTTGGCTGTAGCATTTCTTGCTCTTCTTAGTTTGCATTTCCCGTTCCTTCCAGGGGCCAGCTGCCTGAGAATGAGTTCCCAGCCTTTCCTATCACTTAGGCATCTTTTGCCTTGATTTGTAAATGCTTGGTGCGTTTTTGGTGTTGACTTGGTCAATAACTTGCAAATGCAACTATGAAACTGTATATTTACATGAAGCTTGTTAAAGTGGAATTAGCTTTTGTATCCACAAGAAAGAGAATATGGAGAGAGAGATACACATCTGTAGATGTATATGTATGCACACAACAACTTTGTGGTTTCCCTTGTGTGCCTGCCAAGGGCAAGTATTTCTTTTGCCAGCTTCCTTGGCACTAAGATTAGTGCTAGAGACAGACAGACAGACAAATACATCACAAATTAAGCTAAGAAAGGGAAAGATTTCCAATAGGCTTTTTTACTGAGTTTATTAATATGCTGTCCTAAGTGTCAGAGTTAAGAAGCAAGTTAAGAACATGAAAAGATGCACAGATTAGCTTCAGTATTAATGTATCCAGGCTGGTGGCAATAACTCTTGCTGTAATTCATCACAGAATAGACCTGAAATGATCTTTTCTTCTTCAAAGGGAAATGTTTGGTAGCTGTTTCCCCCTCTATAGGTGGACAACGTGTAGGTGCTTCCATAGGAAGCAGGTAGTATGGAGGGAGTGACACCGGTTGGAAGGCTTGAGGAGGCAGCGGGTGATCAGTTTGTTCCGTTTGAACTTGTGCTGTTCCTTATCACTTAACCAAGAGGTTTCTGGATGCCTCTAACTCAGCAGCTGAAAAAGAATGGAGAAATGGAGCAGTTAAGGTACAGTTCAGAAAGGGACAGAACTCCTACTCCCCACAATGTCCCTGACAAGTAGTGCCACTGCAGATGACAGGGACCGGAGGCAGCACAGGGGGCACTGCCTTCAGCAGATAAACCAGCAGGAGATGAGGCACCCTTGATACCACATAACATTTGATTCTGAGGGAATGCTGAGCTGAAGCATCTATGGGACTTCAGGGTCTGTTTTGTGAACGTCAGTGAGAAGATCAGAGCTGATCTCAGTGTGTTCGGTGTTAGGATCGTGTACCCTTGTAGTACAAAAGCTTTTCCTAATGTCCAATTCAAACCTCTCAAGGCACAACTTCTGCCTGATTTATCTTCTGCATCTACCGAGAAGAATTCGTCTCCGTTGTGTTTGTAACTGCCTTTCAAGTACCCATAGGTTGCTATTGGTTCCTTCTTAAACATCTCTTTTCCAAACCAAACAAGCCTACCTCCCTAAATCTCTCCTTCCATGACACGTGCTTCAGAATCCTAATTACCTTGGCAGTCCTCTGCAGGGCAATCTCCAGTTTCTCAAACTCTGTCTTGACCAGGGAGCCCCAGACTGGACACAGTATTCCAATACGGCCTCACCAGTATCAAGTAGAGGGGGATAATAATTTCTCCCAGTTTGCTGGCCATGATCCTCCTAGTGCAGCCCAGTATACTGTTTGCGTAGTTGCAGACTGTAAACCTGGAGCCCGCAGTAACCCTCAGATCCTTTTCAGCAGGGCTCCTGGTCGGTTGGTTCCTATTTTGTACAGATCCACCCATTTGCAAATCTGCAGTTCTCCTTGTTGACCTTCATGAAGTTGCTGTTAGCCCTGTGCTCAGGTTTCACAGGGTCCATCTGAATTCTCCCACAGATCGGCACAACTCAAAATGAAGATTTGCACCTCAGCATATTCCAAACACAAAAGAGCAAAAAGGTAGATCAGACTGAATTACTGCTGTTAAAAACAACAGCAACCTTCTATATATAATACAAACCCTCCTATCCTTTTGCTTGATTAGCAGGATTTCTACCAAAAATCAGCTCGTCGCATTTAGTTCTACGGAAATCACACGCCTGTATTCAGCTCCAGGGAACTATGCCTAGTTACACCAGTAAAAGATCTCATTCATATTTTCTTGTGTTGTCTTGAAACTGATGGTTACAACTCTTTTTTTTCCCGAAATCCTGAGGACTTGTGATAACCTGTAAATTACTATTCTGCACTGATGCTCGCTCTTCTGTCTGCTCTGTTGATATTTCAAAATGTCTATCTTTCTACATTTGATAGCAACTTAATATTTTGTGGAAATCTGACCGCTTTAATTTTAGGTAGACATACAAACACTGCCAGCCACATTATTTGAAAGGAATGAATGTTGTCTTAATAAACTGCTAGGAGAAGTCAGTTCACATAGTGAATATGCTTGCCAGTAGTTTTGCTGACCACATAAATTCAGTTCTGTTTGAAATGTGTTTGTGAAATCAAGTGAAGAGGACCAGTTATGCCTTTCACAATATAACTGCACAGACAAAATCACCACTGAAAGCAGATAGCTCTCATATTGATTTCTCTGAAAGCAGTAACAGAGAAGTATATTTCATGTATTTTGGCAGTTCTACTCCTTACTGCTATAAATACATATAGACTAGTGCCTCAAAATGCTCATATTCTTATTCCATTCAGGATCAGAGAAGAAATACCATATGGTAATGAGCACAGTAAGTGGGGATGGAAGAAATTTTATTGTGCATCTAGATAAAAGACAATTATTTAATGATTATGGTTGTAGTTTTACAGGGTAGATAGATCTAAAGTATAATTATCTGCTCACTTTAACACATGCGTTAATGGCAGGAATGGAACTATATACTTATTTATTCCATTCAGTAACAAGTAGTTTAAAACAACTTTTTTCATAGCAGAGGGAAAAGCATTCTTTTATTTATTTTTCACAAGAGAAAGACATATTTTTTAAAGATAACTAATGGTTTCAGGCACTTCCACTTATGGATACTCTTCTTTCAAGATCTGAAAGTCAAAGGCTTGAGGAAGCACCTTGGAAAAAGCAACGTCTGAAGTATCTTAAGTAGGGCACACCACGCCATGAGTCATTTCTCAAAATCTCTCCAGAAACAGTGAAGATGACAAGACAGTGTCATGTGGGAAGCATTTTGTTACAAACAGTAGAACTGCTGTGCGTATAAAACGAGACTATAATCCAACACTGAATAACAAAGGGGATATATCAATAACTGTTGTATTTTAACAGCTGTCTCAGGTACCAGATGACTTTTGCTGTGTATATTGTCATCTCCTGATTAGAAAGGGAGATATATATATACACACATACAAAAGTAATGCAGCAGTGACATCATGATTTAAAAATACTCTAATAGCACAAGATGGAATTCAAGATCTAACCAACCAACAGAAAATGCATCATTTTCCTATTTTAAATTTGGAAAGTATGAATCTAAAACTTGCCTTTTTTATCTCTACTATCTTGTCCACATAGAAGGTTTGCTTTCCACTACAGGCTATTTTAATGGCATTAGTTGTTAAAGTCAACGGGAAATAAATCACTGTTTCCAAGAGGGCCTGTTTGAATTTGGAATTATTTTTTTCCCTACTGCATCAAGTTAAATCTTTCCTAAACAAAGACAAACAAAAAAATCAAGCTATGACTAGTCAATGACCATATCAAGCCACGTTAGGCATTTCTTTCCTGATAAATCAGAAAAAGACACGTTTAAAATATCAAAGTTATTAGACAATATTACTTTTAGATGATTAGTTTTTAGATATTAGTCAAGTACTGCTTTCATTTTGATTTATAAGCCATCACTTAACTTTACCACACTTACTCAATATTTAGATACCTGGAGGCCAGTTCTGCCCTATCATTGCTGTCAGTGCAGAGTCATTCCAGTAAAGTCACTCCAGATCAAAACACAAGCAAAAGAAAAAACAGCCCTGCATGTGTTTATGTTTCTTTCCATTTCGTGTACGAATAATTTGGCTAGAATTGGGCACATCTAACAATTTTTACTATTGACCATGATTATTTTTACTGTACAGTGTCCAATGCCCCTGGGGCACTATGTGATGGAATTTCCTACATGAATAAGTTGCATCTGCTGAATATTACCATTTGACTAATTATCCATTCCTCAACAGAAGGGAATTCATTATTCTAACCTTTGTTTTTTTAATTTCAGAAAACCATACACACGTCTACCCTGCATGGGCACACCAATCTCCATTACATGCACAATGTTAGATTGATTAGTTGTATAAAAATCTGTTTCTGCCTAATGATGCTATTTGCATAGTGTAAATTGCAGCAAGTCTGGTTTTTTGATAGCTTTACAAAGGTAATTCTACCTCCTCTTTCTCTCTTCTTAACCTTTTCCCCCAAAATACCACTTAGGGCTTTTGTTTTCTAATTAAATTGCTACACTTTGTGCCTGCATATGACTTTTCCCATTGTGTCTCTGTTTCAAGATCATGACCTGCACCAGCTATGTGCCCCTGGAACAATGAAACTGTCAATGGCAGGGCAAAAATGTGGCATTTAGCCCATGAAATTTGGAAGCCGCCCCCAAAAGAGATCATGTTGACTATGGACATCTTCAAAGTGAAATGCAAAATCTACTTCTTTGATCTAGTTCTCTACTCAGTAACACCACATTTATAAGCAAACATGGATCATATAAAATAAACATTGCCTTGCTCCTGTTGAGCAGAGAGAGAAGAAGGCTCCTTCTGTGCCCATTTTATTTTTGGGAGGCAACTGGACACTACAGCAAAGAGGCGCTTTATATAAGGACCTAGAGATGTGGAGATTTTCCAAAACTAACAGCACATTGTGCACTGACAGTGTGGTAAGTAAGGCAGTTTCTACCATTAACGCCTTGCAATTCTAGCCACATATTCAACTGAACCCCCACCTGAAATCTGCCGATGAAAGCAGCTTTAGCTTGCACACAGCAGTGACAGGGAATGAAGATACACATCAGGCTGATGAGCACTAAGAAGTAAATTGTTTGCCCAGATGGAAATCAATAGCTCTCTTCACTCTCTTCATTCTTTGGCAAGATCAGGAGCTTTGGATGGCAATTAAAGCTTACCCAGCTGCCAAGTGTCCTAATTACACACACAAGAAATCCCACATTTCTCCTTCTACCTGAAACATCCCGTGCGCCACATTCATTAAGCTCATTACAGTCAAGCCTGCTGCTGTTGCTGGCACTGACGTTTCTTTTTTACAGCCCCCCTCCCCAAATCCTTGCTTGCACCTGGCTCCACCAGTGAGCAATCCTCCCAAAGCCCGACGGATGCTCCGCGATTTGGCCACCAGCCCCTGTGCCATACAGGGATTTTCACAAGACCCTTCCAGGCAGTGTCTTCCCTCTACCACTCCATTTTCAGTGTTTTTCACCTCCCATTTAATTTTGCAGCCCACCCTCCCCTGCCCAGGGCATTTTCCATTCAGAATTGCCCTCCTGCCTACTCGTTCATCGGACACTTGTTTCTTTTACTCGCACCGAATTTCCCCGCATCCTCTCTAGCCCTCGCTCTTGCCGCTCAGGCTCTGCATCGCCGGCCGCGTTCGGAGCAGCATTTGTAGACAGTGAGAAGCAGCACGGGCTGTGGCCGAGATGCAGTGCTAACTAACTGCGTGTGGGATCGTGCACGCAGACCACCCACCGGTGCCGCCCTTGAATGCTCGCCTGCACGAGCAGGTAACAGGCTTTCTAGGCAGGCACGTCGTTAGCTGCGTACACCACCGAGAGCATTCAAAACAGAGCGGAGAGCGGTTTCATTTTGACATCCATGGACTTGTCTGATTCTCCTGGAAATGAAGCCCTACCTTTTACGTATTTTCTCATTACGGTGTTCATCCATCCTTCGTGAACTGAGGCAGGTCTGGATTCCAAGAGGAAAGAGCAGGTTTTACTTCCCTTGTAAGGAACAACATAGCAAAAAATTCTCATAGAACTTTATAACCTCCTTAATTTTCCTGGCACATTTTTGGTGCTGTATAAATAAAAGTAGCTAATGGACAGCTGAGCTTGAGCAGTGCAAACAGTTTCCAGGAACTCCTCCTAATTGTCCTTGACCAAAATATGTATTTTTTCAGAAGCCTTCAATAATTCAGATCTGAATCTAATGCAATTAGTGAAGCTGTGCAAAACATACTGAAGAGAAAAGCCACTAAAAGCTCAGGCCTCTTATTTTATCATCATGATTATCACTTTATTATGAATTAAAGTGGGAAAACCCATTAAGTACCCGTGCATCCAAGAGCAAGGGCTCTAAAAAGCTCTGAAAAGACAAAGGTAAAATAGCATCCCACTTAGCCCGGCAGCTCAAGACCACAATGCCCAAGACATTGTGCTGTATAAATCACCTTGTGCTTGCACAAAATGGTTAGATTATCTTAATTAAGCCACAAGATTAGCTGAACAGGGTTCAACTATATTCACCAAAGAACAAATAAGCTATGGGATACATCACGGGAGAAAAGAAAGGGTAAGAGGGAATCCATCATTCCCCTTGAGCCATCTGTAACCTTCCAATTTACATGTGAACTTCTAAGGAGGAGGAACGTTATAACGAGTGTTATGAACATTAAAGAGCATTAACTTGTGTTATGCCTTTTTTTTAGTCCCTTTAATAGCACTTTGATTCTCATTTATCCTCAGCCTCCGCTGCACTGCTTGGGAAGGGCAGAGAGGCCTTAAAGGCAGGTATAAATGAATTTACACTGCCAGAGAAGCACAAGGGCGCCTTAGAACTAATGAAAATGATCTCCATTATCAGAGAAACAAAAAATATTGAACAGCCGGTACTATCCTTGACGCAAGAAATAGTTAAAAATTTCACTTCATCGCGATGCATTATAGTTCGCCAATAAATGCCATATTAATTCTCTTTTAATACAAATAATTCATATGCACATAAACTATTGCAAATAAAGCCTGATGGGAATTCTCCTTGAAGGAGAAAAAGACCATCTGTCCTTCATCAGCCAGGCACGAAAGGGATGCCTCGCTGTTTTATGAAAGCTGCCAGTCAATTCTAGGTGTGGGATCATCTATCACAATAGGCAACGTGCCATCTCCCACACTGGTGAAGCACTCTGTAATTTGCAGCGCTGTGAACATGGTTTGTAATTATATTTGATAGGGCCACAGGACATAAATTACATAGTTTTTACGTTTAGCTGCTACCGCAAATTCTTGCCTGGCATTAACTGCTAGGGGTTTTCAGTAGGGATAAGGAGGAAGAGGGGGAAAAAGACATGTTCTGAACTTCTTAAGAGACTTTATTTTTAAAAAAAGGGGGTTAGGAAAAAAAATTAATAATATCTATACGGGAATGTTTTATTATTATTATTATTATTATTGGTTTGTTGTCAGTTCAATTGGACAACATCCCAATAGGACTAGCAAGAGAAGAAAAAAAGATACCATTTTTTAAATTTTTTTTTTTCTTTTTTTTAAAGTCCGGGGCTGGCAGTGTCTGCCTAGGTATGTCACAGCAAGACCAGTTTTCTTCTCCAATTTGCAGTGATTTGTAAGCACAGCTGTCAGGCAATATTCTGGTCTGGAAACCAGCTCCATAAAACTGATTGCTTATAACCTATTATGTACATGTCGGGTGCAATACTTGGTCATACTTGCTGACTGTCGTGACAGCCACTCTCCAGGACGCAAAGCAAGAAGGCCCCTCTTGCAGAGACCTTAACGATGGAATTTGAAGAGGCAGATCCTAATCATAGCACAAGGGTACATACTCTGTGATTCCCCGAGGTTTACCGTCATTAAGGAACCAGAGGCTGAAATGGCGGCACGGCGAGGCCGTCCTCGAACACTGATCCCAGGGAAACGCTGGATGGTTGAAGATTAGCAGCTATTTAATCCATTTTGGCCTGGAAAGAATTTAAGAAGAATGAGAAGCTTGAATCAAAACTTCAGTAAGCCTAAAGCTATCCTGACATGTTTGTGAACTAAATTCCCTCCCGACACTTTTCTATTATTTCTGTTCTTGGATCATCATTCTTTGCATGCTGGGACCAACAATGCCTTTTATTGTAGCCTGCCCCATTTCCCTCTTGCACACAAAGGGAAAGCTCCCCCAGTGAATGCCAGAGGCAAATACTGCTTTCTCAAAAAGTTACATGGGAGAAGTATGCTTCAGCTTTTGTTTGCGTACTGTAATCTTCAGCCGCACCGAGAGCGGGCTGAGTCATTCATAAATACGGCCTTCGGACTTTAAAGGTCAGCTATGCTTTTGATGATAAAAACCTGTTAACACAGAATCATCCTGGCAAACCCAAACATCAGTTTTAAGCAGCATATCACAAATGACCCACCATGATAAACACTCCACCCATGAACTGCTCCTCTGCCGTCTCCAACCAGCAGTACCAAAACAGGAAAAAGTGATGGAGGTAAGAAGGTCTTGGAAAGGTCTAGGAAAACCTGTGATGTTGTTCACATACCATAGCTCGGTGAAGGATTTTACAGAAATGCCTGACACAGCTGAATATGAGAATACGTAGACTTCTGAAACAGGAGGCCAGCTTAGGAAAGAAGCAGCGACATGCAAAGGATCAGCTCATGAATGAGAAGCCTTGCAGTGAAACGACAAGGGCCAGCTGTAAATAAGAGAATAACATTTGAGACATAGAAAAGCACCACGAGGTATTTTCCAAACATAATGAAAAATCCAAACTCTTTCAGGGACTTAAGGGTATTTAAATGTAAATGAGCTTCCTTCACCCCACCCGGAATCAAGAGCTGCTTAGAAATTGTTGCGTTATTTTCTGTTGAGTAATCATAACTTCTGAGCATCCAGCGACCTCTGACAAAAGAGCTGTGAGCGCGGTGCCTGGGTGCGCGTGGGGTTGTCTCCTATTAAATAGAGTGGATGTCTATTCTAAATGACGTAGCACCTTCACAGCTGGGTTTTGTGTGCCTCCGTTTAGATGAGACCAGTTCCCTTACACATGTGCCTGAACTCCAGCGCTCACAGTAAACTTGTTATTTTTATGAAAATAAGTTAGAAATATGTAGAAAGATTGGCATGGGGTTGCTTCCGTATGAGAGCCGCAATATATTTTAAAATTTATGACCGGATTTGGAGCTGATGAAAGGCTATAGGTTGACAGACAGAAACCAAAGTCCACTAAGCTCACGCGAGCGGTAGCGGGAAGCAGCTGTCCCCAGCCCCTCGCACCGTGCTCTGGCCACAGAAGCAGCAGCAGCCGCCCACATCCCTAATGGCCTCGTCCCTCCATGGCCAGCGCCAGCAAGGATGCCGCTCAGTGCTAATTGTCATGGAGATGTCTGTGTCCCGGAGGGTTTCCCAGTGAGATGGCAGGAGTGAGAGCAGGTAGGCAATGCTGAGCTGCGCAGAGCACTCATGTACGATGGGCTGAATCTTCACGTTCCTCCTAACCCCCTTCCTCCTGCCCCATTCGTGCCAGCGGTCTCACCACCTCTCCTTCCACTCAAGCACTCAGAGTCGGATAACTTTCAACTCCTCCATTTCCTTACCCCTTCTGTGCTCCCACGGTGTGTCTAGGCTCTGACATTTCTTTCTCTACAACTCTAGTGAGAAGTCCAGGCTGACCTGGTCATGACTGCAGTGGAGCATCCCGTCTGCCACCCTGGCACTTGGCCACTCCATGCCGCTGGCTTATAGAGTTGCTTTTAAAGTCACCCAACTCTGGGATCCCTCAAACCTGTAGCTCTTCATGCTCCTTCATCAGGTTTGGGCTTCTCAGGGCAAGCCCAAAGCCGGTGGGAGCTGCCTTAGGTCCCTCTGGCCTCAGTATAAATGTTTTTACCATCTGCAGATCTACTCCTTGCTCCTCCTCCGAAAATCCAGCCCTGGTCTCATCAGACTCTAATACCGTCTCTTATATACACATCCCTGGTGCTCCTTTTAGGCTCACCCAGACTGATGTTTTCTTCTCTTTCTTCTCACCACCTCTCCATAAGGAAATGTTTTGCTAATTCTGCTCAGCTTACCACATCTTTTCTTTTAAATCCCTCCTCAAACTCACTCTCGCCAGCCTGCTCACAATGCAAACAAATTAATGCCCCATTATTTGCATTAGCTTCTCAAGAAGTTATGTCACGCTGTGATATAACTTAACCCTTCTCCCAGGCACTTGCAGGCAGGGCTGCCGAAGGAGCTGGCTGGGGAACGGGACGGGTCCCCACACACGTGGGACGGGTCCCCACACACGTGGGACGGCTGAGGAGGAACAAAACACTTCTCCCAGCGGGGAAGAGTAGCTGCCCTGCTCAGGTGGTGGCCACCACAATCCCCATCCAGAGCCGGTGACCAGACCCCAAAACTGCTGTCTGTGGCTCTGGCCCCTGCTCTCCATCCCCACTTCTGTTGGAAACACTCAGCTCTTGGTCTTGCTTAAATTTGGATTATTAAGCTCTCTGGCCAGGAAACTTGTGCCGTCTCCAATAAGAGAATTTTCCTTAAAGCACCTAGCAAATTTCTGGGCACTGCCAATTTACCAAAGGGAAGGCCACTTCTATTTCCAAATAGTATGAAAAATGAATGGATTTGGCAATATTTGTTTCTAGTATTTGATAAATGTTTACTCACACTGATTAGGGACGATGCTATTCCTATCCCCAGTTAATCCTGCAGAGCATGATTAGCAGTGTGTATCATTTCAGCTGACTGACTCTTGGACCAACTAAAAAAGCCCAAGCTGGAAGCCTTCAAGGGAGCACGTGAAGATGGAAAATAAAACAAGAAATTATACACATTTTAAAATATTTGGGCTGCTGGATTTCTATTGCAGACATCTAAATACTGAAATGCCTCACACCATACTGCTACCCTGTTTCTACATCCAAAAAGGCACCAGAGCTATTGTCACGGTTTCTACATTTGAGAGCTTGTTGAAGTTTGCTCTCTTAACCTCTGCAGGTTATAAAAAGGCCTATCCCTAGTGAAATATGTACTTAATTTGTATTTAAAGTCATTTTTGGAAACTAGACCCAGACTTATTTTATACAGAAGAGAGCAAAGGCTTACGGCTGACATTTTCCTAAGCTTCAAATTGTACTCCAATGAGCTAAGATCTTATTTTAACTTGCTTATAACAATTTCTGTTGGTAAGTGGCTGTAACGTGTTATTTTATTTGCAGTTAATGCCTTGAAAAACAGAAGGTATGGAAGATAGCAACTACAGAGCCTGTTTTCTCCTCTGGTATCAGAGCAGCAGTGAGGAGCTGTGCCTGTGATGCCCGAGTGCATTTACGAGACGAACTGTCATGAAGATGGAAAAAGGGGGAAGATGTACCAGCGGTAGGAAAGCGAGCGAGGCAGTGCGGGAAGAGTGCTCAGCGTCCACGCAAGCCACGCCGTCGGGTAGCTCTGGCTGGAGTGCTATAAGATTTGTATTGCCTCAGTAATGAAGAACAAGACAGGCATCCCAACCAGAAAAAAATGAGATGAAAATGGATAACAACAACTGGATACAAATAAAATTTATAAAAGCATGCTGTAAAGCCAAGCAGAGAGGTACTGATACCAT
This sequence comes from Balaeniceps rex, assembly GCA_013401315.1. Classification (NCBI taxonomy): domain Eukaryota; kingdom Metazoa; phylum Chordata; class Aves; order Pelecaniformes; family Balaenicipitidae; genus Balaeniceps; species Balaeniceps rex. Next base: position 247,176 of record VYZW01060167.1, read on the forward strand.
TTACAGACCCAGTCTAGGCAATCCGACCCAGACTAGAAGCTCCTCTGAAAGCATAGGTGTGTCTGTACTTTAACACACCAAAGAAAAACTCTGATTTAGGGGTCCACCTAAGCACATCTGCTTGTATCTTCAAGCAGGTTTTTTTCACTTGCAAAGCAAAGGTGATAGCCCAAGGATATGTCATTCCCCACAGAGAAAAACGGAGGTTAGGGAAAGCGGATCACCTTTCTGCCTCGAGCCTACGCAGCCCGGGGCGTGCAGGCTCCAGGGTGTGAACCAAGGGAGACTTTCCTAGGAAGAACTGAGAAGGAAGGTGAGGATAAAGTAACAGGCAGAAGAAAAACTGCGGGGACAGGGTGGGTGTGTTTTGGATGCCAGTAGGAGAAGCGGGTCAGGGATGGGTACCTTCTCAAGCGTTACTATCTCTGCAAGAATCTGACCCAAAACGCGGAGTTCAGAATTGCGCTAACACATTTTCTGCATGTCTGGGTCTAGGGAGGAAAGAAGTCAAATCCATTTCTGCAAGAGAGCCAGGGTCTTCAGCTGGGACAGCCTGCCCACCCCTCCTGCCTGGTGCCCAGGCAGTCACCTCACAGCTCAGCACACGCAGGTACAGGATGGAACTTGTTTTTAAAAGTCAGATGTCAAAAGGACACCTTTTTTTTTCCCCCCCAAAAATGGAAAACAACTTGTGCTGGAATCAAATAATTGAAAAGTTGCTGAAACAAGAGAGTAACAGTTAATCCTGCCCAAAGGGTAGATCTAAATTCTCCCTGGAAAGGCTACTGCATGTGGGATTATATATCGTGGTTAACCAAATATTCAAGGGACATTAGTAATTACCATAACATCCCACCACTTACTCTGTCAAATGCACAATTTATGCAACAAGCCCACAACTTCAAAAGGAATTTGTTTACTTTAAAAATAGTTGGAAATACATTTCCAACCCACAGTTTTTTCCCCAATACCTTCCTGTCCCCACCTCAGAAAATGCCTGAAAGGCTTCTAGGTGTTTTCTGCAAACACCTTTCCCAGTGAATTTCCCCCCGCTGCCGTTCGTTTCTAACGCATGGCGTGCCAGGGCACGCAGCTCCTTCATTTCCCCGCTGTCCTGGCAGAGGTGCGTGCCGGCCACCAGCGTGAGATGGCCGCTCTCGACGCCGGGCCCCAGGTCCAGAGCCCTCCTGCCACCCCACGTGCCCACCTCGGGGGATCCCCTGTCAGCTTTCACACTCATCGCAGCATGGAAGAAGGTCACAAAGAAGGTGGCTTGCACAGAGATCAACCTTTATGCTGCAATTTCTTAAAATCTAAGATTTATAAAAAATACACTGCTGGAAAGCAGAAATACACCGGGGAGTTGTAGATGGGTGTCAGAGGCCAACAGTTCCCACCACTCTGCAGCCCCAGCACCATCACCCCGGGCACCAGAGGTGCACCAGGACGCGGGAGAGGTCAGGCTCCTCTTAGCTGCTTTGCTCCTGACTCGAAACAAGCCGGAGCCGTGGCCCCTGGGAGGGCAGCCCCTGCCCGCGGGGAGCAGCCAGCTCTTCCACCGGGAGCCAGCAGCGGTCAACGGGAAACCTCCCAGCCGTTATCGTTCCCAGCTGCGCTGAGTCAGGACCCTAAAAAGAAGAGCAGCCTGGTTCCAGCCCCTGTGCTCTTTGATCTCCTGGCCCCAACGCTGCGCTGACCCACGGCCAGGCCAGCGGCCTGCCTAGACTTGTTGTAACTTGTAGCCCCATCATTTCAGTGATGTGTCAAATTGAAAGCTTACTCTTTAAATCCGATACATGTTTTGGTAACTTGCTTCTTTCCTACCTACGCTCGGGGAGCACCAAATACTTTTAGGGACAAGGGATCAGGATGTGCCCCTAATAACGCCATGTTTCTATAGCAGCAGTTCAGTTTCTGATGGGATTTATTTAAGACTGTGGAATATTTATAGTTAAATGGAACTGAGCAACGGAATAAAAATAGACTTTATAAGTTAAGCTTATGCTATTAACTGACTCAGTACCGGTAACCAAGAAAGAAGTACTGCTTGGTAATGTAATTTTGCCTGAGCAGTCTAGCTCAATAAACCCATTGAGCTGAACTTAACTGGTCTTCTGAGCTTGCACTCACTGCCTTCACCTGGACGTTGAACGCGGTTCACAACCCCTGCCTTTCCCCAGTGCAGGCACGGAGCTAGCTGCTCCTCGCAGCGTGGCACGCTGGCAGGAGAGCACCTCGGCAGCACGGGAGGCAGCTCCGACGCCCGCGCAGCCTGCGTCCATCCCCGGGCACGCCGTCACCTGCAGAGCTCTCCCGGCCACCTCTATTCCACCCTGCTTTCCGCTTAGTTTCGCCTCTGACCTCGACGGCTTTGCAGCTGAGCCTGCGTCAGCAGAAGCTCATCGCTAAGCCTTGCAAGGTTATTTTAAAAAAAAAAAAGATCTTGCAAAGATATGGGAACTGAAAGCCGCACTTTGTTCATATTTGTCTTCCCTTGGCTGTGTGCATGCCAAAGGGCTATCATCTTGCTTCCCGGCTGAAATAGAAACTCAGTAATGCATACTTGGGGAGTTCCGTCACTGCAGTAATCATTTAATAGTGACAAATAAGCCAGGGAATAAAACAAACAGATGGAAAATGGTCATCCCCATCCATGGACACCTGCTCTGGGATGCAGTCTGTAATGATCTATATACACTTCAGAGACAAAATTACTTTACCACATGTTGGAGAGTATCTGTTCAGATCTGGGAATGAGTTACAGGAAAGACATAATGGGTACCAAAAATGGCATGAAATCAACAGTCTAAAAAGTATCTAGTTGTAGTTTTGAAAATAACAGATTATCTCATTCACAAAAAAGCTCTTGAATTGCGAAACAAAACAAGGGTAAAAATATCCCTTAAAGAAAACCAGTACAAGCCCCAGCACTAGTCACCCCCAGGACGAGTCACCGACGCCATAAGCTTCCAGGGTTTTTTCAAATGTGGGTTACCGAACCTGATTTTGTTCAAAAGGGGCATTCCTCTGACGAGAAGCAAGGTGAAGCCTTCCATGTATTCCATTTCCAGGCTCAGGCCTTAAGACATTTAAGCAGAAGTTAAGAATTAAAGATTTTTTAAGGCTTCTGAAGCCCATATTGAATTTGGAAAACCTACGTGCTCAATACTTCCAAAAGGCAAGGCCAACCTGATTGTATGCCTAAACAAGATTTTAGGAGCATCATAATACGGGCAAGCATCCCAGTCAAGAGTATCATTTACAGTAAAAGAGAAGAACCTTTGCAAGAAGACCTTGTATCTGTTCCCTCAGCAAAATTAGCTTTATTAGATTTTTCTTCAAGAAGTAGACAAATGATGCAAAGAAAACATGCCTCTCTTCAACAGCACCCTCCCAGCAAAAGTTTCCAGTCTCCATCCTTCTGCCAGAATGTATTTTCCTTCCTGCGCTTTGAAAGTATCTCAGAATGAAGATAGCCAGTGTACTCTTACGTAATAACGATGTGGCCTCATGCTATGAAGTCACCATCTGGTAAAATTTCAGCTGTTTCAGTACATAAGTATTTTAAGACTGGGATCGCTGGTCTTTAATTGTAGGAAGGCCAGATTTAGGTTTCCACAAACTGAGTAGAAAGAATTCTCTTTCCCCGCTCTGCCCCTCCCCTTGTGGGTTTAAGGGGAAGCAGAGTAGGTCCTAAATATACATTCATTCATTCCCTTGTCTTTCTGAGTGCATAGAAATGTGTTAAAATAGCTCACCAGCTTCCCCCCTCAGAAAAAAAGCCTAAGTAGATGACATAAGGTGACAACTTACTCAGACATCAGTACTTGTGCACGAACAGAAGAGATGTTATCGGGGCTCTGGACTTTGAATTGAATCCTTGATGCCCAACAACGCGTTTGGAAAACTTAATAACGGGAAGGAAACAAAAGCAGGTGTAAACATGGAAGGAAAATTGAAAGCAAATGGGCTGAATTTTGGTTGCAATCACACGAAGTAAGTGTGAGCACACAGAATATATATAAAAGCCTTATTGCGTGAAGATCAACTATAAACCATCATTCCAAAAATAACTTTCCCGGCAAAAAAAAAAAACATATCCACAGGAGGAACAGAAGACTGTTATATAAAGGGAATCAGGGTCAAAAAAGAAGGTCCAGGAACAGCCATCTATTCACAAACCCTGAATTACTTCACCTCTTTCATGGAAAAATACAGGGCAAGCGTAGGCTTTCTCGCTTCATGTGGTTACAACTATAAATACATCTTCTGCTGACCTGCAGGTATTTACTGATGCCAGGCAGATTAAAGGGGAATTCCTGCCAGCCTTTTGCTCCTTTTTTTGATAACAGGTACACGTCCACGGCCCTTAGCCACAGCATGGTTCAGAAATGACTTTGGGACTCTTACCAGTGAGGGTGGCTATTTTTATAATTCACTTGTCTAGATCTGCGGGATTTGCCCCATTAGATAATCGCTATTTTAAGATTAATTTGTCAGCTGGCACGAGCCAGAAAGATGAGATCCAAACTTTGCACTGTTTGTATCACCATCTTGAGTCAGTAATCGGTAATGCTGTAAAACAACTCATTTTAGGCATCTGAGGCACATAAGCAACCTTCGGCCAAGCCAGCACCATAAGGAGGCTACCTGGCCCAAACAGAAAAGCATTCAACGTGTTTCAGATGCTGCCCACTGCTATTTGGCAGGGAAAACGAATTAACCCTGTATCAAGATGCAGACAATATCGCTTCTAACCCACCGCCTCAGCCGCAGGGTCGCCGAGAGCTTGGCAGCGTCGCACTTGACTTACCTTTGCTTGCAAAGAGCGTCCCGACAGACGAACGTCCGTGCTGCTGCTGGCCATTACTCGAGCTTTGAGCAATGCAGATTGTGAAAGAGTTCAGCTGTATGGGAAATAAATTGTTATTTTTCTTCCTGCACAGAAAGGAATGGATTCAGCATGTGCCAGACTTGCCTTTTTTTTTTTTTTTTTGACAACTTGCAGCCCATTGTTTATCGAATGGCGCCCTGAATCTTCTGCGTCATGTTTTCTTTGACTTAAATACTTTTATTTAACTAACACAATGTCTATGATGGCAAACAAACAAATAAATTTTAAAAAGCAGGACTCCTGTGGAAACAAAGTTCACAATTTCCCACACAGATTAGATGCTGATTTTCCTAATGAAATAAAACACTTGCATTTAATTCTGCTCCTCTGTCCTCTAGATGAACTCAGAGCCTCACGCTGGATGTTTTCAGTGTGACAGCTGATTACAAACACCGTGTAATCACCTCACCTTCTTACCTTTGTTTTTTCCTTTTTTTTTTTTTTTTCCTTTTTTGAGAGATGCTACATTTCCATTTCGCTTCTGACCTTTTTGATTCCTCCAACTGGAACAAAACTGTGCCAAAAAATACCCATGTCACCCTCCCCACCGGGGAGTTTCGGGTCAAGCCGGCACGGCCAAGGCAGGCAACCCTGGCTCATGCCGGGGCGATGCTCTACTGCATCGGGTTCCTGTGCCATCGCTGGGCAGGGAACCTGCCAGCAAGTCACTGGACACGAGAAGGTTTTGGCTGGACCCCAGTGTGCTCCAGGATGGCAACTCCTACAATTTGTTAATAGCTTGAATAATTTAGAGCAGTCTTAGCACTGCTCCAAATCACTCCGGGGCTGCTCAACCCTCCCTTGCTACGCCGTTGTTGTGGCTATCGGAACCCATCTCCTCAGTCCTCTCCAGTGAAGCTGGTTTAATTTTTGCCTTCAAACAGTGGAAGTAAACAAGAAATTCCACGTGAGGTTTGCGAGGGCGGCAGGAGAGCCCTGCGAGGGCCTGCCAAGGACAGGCAGCTACACAACGCCCTGCCGGCACCGCAGCACCGCTGCCTTCTGCACATCCCTCTTGTCCCCCTCCACTTGTCCCCATTTGCAAAAAATAATAACTAAAAAAAAAAAATCCACCCCTAAAATCCCTATATGTGAACTACCAGACTATCCCATGGGGTTTCAGATGGCTGCAGCCCTTCGAGGCTAACAGCTTTGCTATAAAGGATTAATGCACCAAAGGGTTCAAATACTTATGAGCATCATGGAATGAGGCCATGTGACACACAGAGGGTGCTAGGGCTGTTACACTCATTTAGCATTTTTAAATGGTGCGTTCTTCTCCAAAAGACAATTATTTTTTAAAAAAAAAAATTCTTTTGATCTTACTTACAATTTTCTTTGGAGAATTTTTCTTCAGGCAGCCAGGTGATCTGTACTTACAGAAGGTCTGCAGTGTTTTGCTTTTGGTTTTTTTTTAAGCAAACTACAGTTGTAAATAAGACCTCTGATGACTACAGTGGCATGGGATCAACGTGCAAAGCTTTTTCAGGCTGTTTATTAGAACATCTGAGAAAGCCTGGTTCACTTTTTCCTCTGCACAGGCAAGTTTCCTGTGCCTCTGTGTATGGCAACAGAGAAGAAAAAAACACCGGGAAGATGTTGGAAAATATGATAGTAAAACTGCAAACACTGACAGGTGGGCTCAGTGAAGGTAAATCTCTCCTTCATCGCTTTGTTTTTAATGGACTAGATTTGATATCGAAGCGCTGCCTTCCTCTCCCGTTTAAGAAGGAGCCTATTTACAGAGGCAGGAGGAAAGGACATGGGGCGGGAACGTCAAAGGATGCCCTTGGCATTTCACTCTAATTCCTCCGAGCTCTGCGGATTCACTCAAGTCACCTTTGCTCGCCCGCCTCCCAAACCGCCCCGTCCTCAGGGAGTGCGGGGACCTCTCCTGCCAGCAGGGCTGTGCTGGCTCAGCCCTGGGATGCGAATGGGTTCGTCCCCAGGAGCAGCTCAAACGCCCTTTCCAGATGTGATGTTTCTGGGCTGCAGCTGGCCACCGAGCTGCCGGCTGCCCGTTTTAGCTGGGCACAACACTCAAACCAGCGGCGAGGTGGCCGGCCAGAGAGGATGGCTCGGGCAGTGCCAGGAAGGGTGCTGATGGTGCCTCCCCAGCAATAACCTGCCTTTTGGGGGGGACGCTGTGTTTATGGTGGCCGGCAGCTCCCTGCTGGCCGAGCCAGGGCTGGACCCACAGCCTTGCCACACTCACCCACGATGCCGCCAGCCGTGCAGGGCCACGGGCAAAATGAGTAGTGCAGTTTCTTGCTAGGAACATTTGAAAGCAATTTTAGAGAAATGTATCACATTTGGAAAACTCTATGTCACAGGGCTGTTGCGTTTCTGGGGCGGGAGGGAGGTGGGAGGTGGAGGTGCAGCATTACACAGGCAGGAGGAAAGGGCTTGGCAGTGCTTTCGGCTCCACAAAATCTGAGCTGCCATTAGCATGTACTGAACGGCGGCTGCCCAAGCATTCAGGTAATTTTTCCCTAGTGATGCTCTTGAAGGGCTATTTTTTTCTCTTAAACCACGCGTTGTGCCGCACAACGTCTGCATTACCACCTCCCATCGCTCTCCTCGGGACAGCGTGATGGAGCGGCGGCAAACCCCCCAAGGGGAACCCAACCCCAAGAGGCAGCACCAACGCTGGGCAGCACCACCGACCCTCTCCCCTGCCCAGCCCCACTGCCTCTGCTCCCGGTGCGAACACACACCCTCCCTCCAAAACGTTAACACCCCCCCCAATTTCTTTGCACCGCAAATAAGCTGCAAAGCTGCCAGCAAGGGATGAGGAAAGGACGTCCCTTTGGGCCCCCAGCCCCTCTTCTCTGGCAGCCAAAGGCAAGGCAGAGCCCGTCCCTCGCCCGCGGCGGCAAAGGCGGCGGCAGGAGCTCACCCAGGGGTGCTGGGAGGCATCGGGAGTGGATCCGGCCCTGTCTCCATGCCCGGGCTGCACGGCCAAGCTAACCAGCTGGAGTGTGGAGGAACAAGGACTGTTCAGTGGTTTTAAAAGGGGAAATTATTTTTCTGCCAGACCATCCCAGGCTTCCAGCACTCCCCACACCATCTGACCATGGGCTACGTTTAAAACATGCTCTCTGGCTCCTTCTCACCAGGGAGAGGATATGAATAACGAGCTGGTACAGCCTTCTTATAATGCCGTGTTTTTTCTGGTTAGTAAAATCTCTGGCAAAAACACGAAGAAGATCCAGATGGACTTCAACGCGCCAGCACACCAGACGCAGGTCGGATGCCTGTATGATGATGGACAGCTGGGCATCACCTCCTCGAGCAGCGCCCTGGCCTGCGAAGCACCTCGACCTTGGGGAGGTGGAAAGGCAGGGTGACTCAGGGAAGACATCTGCCCAGTTTCCAGTAGCCCTTCGACCAAAGTGAATGCTTGGAAGCGCCGGTGGAGCCATGAGCAAGTTGTGGGCAGTGGAACTAATGAGACCTCATTTCCTATGGATTTGTGTCTTGTGGTTGGACTTTCCGGTGTCTGAAGACCATATGAGTGCCAAGGAGGCACTTTCTGCGGTCAGGGCGTTCACGGCCTCTCCCTCTGCCTCTGCACCACGGATTCTTCCTCCAGCCTCTAACCGGAGCTGTGCTCAGGCCACCGGCTCTCCCAGGGCATCGGCAGGGCATCCCTCCTCCCCCCGGCTGCTCGCCTTCCTGGGCTCTGCCTCCAGCTTAATCTCTCGGAAACAGATACCTTCCTTTCGTGGTTGGCTGAAATTGATCCAACGGATGCAAAAATAGAGAGCGAACTAGCAGGCAAAAATGGCTAAAAAAAAAAAAAAAAGCATTTAATAAGAAAGCCAGCATAACAACGTTACAAAAACATTATACTATAAAGCAGGAGCAGCCCACAGTCTCAGAGCTTGAGCAGCCACAAATGAAAACTTTCTCAAGGCCAGGAGGCACTGGGCAGGTACCACACACCTCCAGGAGCCGAGGACAGCGAGGGAGGGCTCCCAGGTACCTCCTTGGGCATCAGCACGGTCACCTTCCCGGGACCCCCACTGTGCTGCCGGCAAGCCCAGCAGCGCAGTCCCTGCTCTTCCACCTCCTGCTCCGGGTGTCGGAGCGGTGAACACCCCGACCGCTGGTCACCCAGCGCAGCACCAGAGGGGTAAGCGGAAAAAAGCTGGTAAACTCCTCTGTTTGGTACACACGGCTGGGCAGGCACACGCTGCATTTCCCACATTAAAAGTGGATCTATTTTGGATACGTGTTTACCCTCAATGAGACTAATTGTGTAGCACCGGCAAGGAAACCCCTTTGAACTTTGCTGACCTGCACGTGGTTCAGTGCCACAGATCGGCTGTTCCTGCGATCAACACCGCTCCGCATGTATCTTTTGCAAGAACAGTAAAAGCAGATGTTTCTCCATGAAGATACGTGACAGAACAAATGGAACAAATCAAAAGCAAAAATGAGAGGCTACCCAGCTTGATTTACAATGTCGGAGGTGTCATATGCCCTAAAGCTATATGATTTTTAAAAAAAAGACCAAAAAGGAAGGCAAGCACGTTCCAGCGACCACGGAGTTTGCTGTCGCAGGCAGCGGCAGGACCGCAGCGTGGCCATGGCGCAGCCTCGAGCGCACCATTGCGGTGCCCATTAAAGGCAACCAACGATCCACCCCGCACTGGGCGGCTGCAATAGGGGCGAAGAGCGACGAAGACGCAGGCTTTCTCCGTGCACAGCGGGCACGAGCCGGCAGTGAAGACGGCCATCAGCCTGCTGGGCTGAGGGAAGGGGGGTTCTTGGTCACCCTGGAGAAGGGGAGGCTCTGGGGGGCCCAAGCGCAGCCCCCGGCACCCCCGGGACGGGTATCCAGAAGGCAGAGCCAGGCTGCTCACAGTGGTGCATACAGGAGAGATGCTGGGCATAAACGGGACCGAGAGAGGTTCAGACTGGGTTCTGAATTCCAGCCTGAATTATCCCGTGATCTTCTATTTTCCCTGTGCCTTGGCTTCCCACGTGTAAAATGCAAAGGCACACATAGATAGCATTTCCCGCTGACGGTAGTTTCATGAGAACACACGCACTAAGACTGCACGGCACCAGAGACCACAGAGGTTTAAAAATAAATACCTTTTTGAGCCAATGAAGAATAAATACCCATCACATGAACAAGTGCAAAATTAGCTGGGAGCACGTTGTCTGTGGGACGGGAATTCACTTTGCTGTCAAGCTGGTTTGCGGCAGAGCTGACCGGTCGCAGGGTGTGATCCGACAGCACATCCCCTGCTGCAGGAGGCGAGCAGGACAGCAGGACACAGCCTTGCTCTGTATTTACAGCTTAGTCCATGCATCCCACACCTTCTCTCTTTGCCTGATAATCTGCTTCTCAAAATATTTTCCTTCCTAAAACTAACGTGAAAGTGAGAGCAGAAGAAACGTAGCCTCGAACTGCTGTTTAAATAGCACTGAGTTACTAAAAAGCAAAAAAAAAAAAAAAAAGAAAAAAGCTGAGGATGCTATCATCTGGAGTAGAAGAGAAGAGACTGACAGGCAGCAAGAGGCTTCCAGATATGCTGAGGGACAGACGGCTCCCATTCAGATCAACAGCAAAATGTCACTCATCACCTGGATCAGGACCCCTCTGCACTGGAAATCAGCTTTCGGGTGGGGGGCGGCCACTCTGTTGTATCGACTCGTCTGTGCCACAGTGACACTGCTGCTAACGCTTGATTTATTTTGTCCATTTAGGAGACATCTAGTTATCTCAATTATTTAACAATGTGTAAAATCACAAACATATTCAACTACAATGTTCCTCTTGCGTAAACCTCTCCTCTTGGCCACATACATAATGAAAACCCTGTTGAGTCAGTAATAAAATCCAGAAAGCTTTCAAGTCTCAGAACTGAATGTTCAAATTTTGTAGCTCACTTCCTTTTCTAACCAGACAGCAGGGCTGCCAAGAGAATTTCTGGGCGTTCAGCCCCTTTTGATATACATATACATACATACATACACACACACACACAAATATATATAGCACTCTACCGGGGCTGGCAGAGAGCAGGCACCGATTGTTTTTAACCCAGTTATGAACAAATGCATTTTAAAAAGAAAGGAGAATACTACTTGTTTTCATCTGATGGAACAGACAGCTCAGAGCTGGACAGGGAAAACGATCAGCTCCAGCTCTGTCAATAAATAAATATTTGCATTTCACTCCAGCAGAGGAAAAATGCAGCACTGATTTTAGGAACCAACCTCAAAAATTTGTGTGTGGCAATACCACGGTTCTTTATGCAAATGGGCCAGTTGCACGTGCAAATGCCTGATTTGCGTGGGTAACGGCGCTATATGCATCTGCAGGTCGGGCGTATGATCTAGCACACCATGGTTTTGGAGGCTAAGCCTTGTTCCTGTGAAGAGCGGAGCATCCTCATCCTGCACCGAAGCCAAACAGTAATGAGTGAACTGGGCCAGTCACAACTGGGAAGACTTCTATAGCTAAATACGAGAGCCTTAAGGTTACATTACACAGAACACTTGCGATTCCTGCCCAAAAGGCTGAATAGCTTCTAAATCCTTTGCACTATTTATAACAACAACCACCACCACAATTACATTCATTTCTCTTCAGAAGCACTGTCTGCTTTTGCATTTATACTGTAAGCAGCATATTAAAACGGGGACCAAATAGTTTTCACATATGTCGATGCAATACAAGAGCAGGCAGCAGCCACGTGAAGGGAAGGACAAACATTCAACGAGTTTCATATGGCATGAAAATACAAAGCGAAGTTCAAGTCTGAGAGTTTTCCCACACTTCGGCTAAGTACATTACCAACAGCCACTGAGGTGCTCTCGGCCATCGTACCGGAGCGGGATGATACAGGGCATGATACAGCATCCCCCAACATACACAGGTACTTACACTGGTGTGGGAGCAAAGAACAACTGAACACGAGATAAACTGCCAAATAAACATCAGCTGAGGAATTTTCACGGCATCAAATTAGACCCTGTGGCTCTTCACTTGACGGGCGGAGCGAGGTCATCCTAACCTACCCCGCACTCTAAACTGGGAGATCTTTGCATCGCTTTCATGATGAAATCTTTCCACTCTCAGTGCGCAATGAGTCAGAATAGCAGAGGGATGCTGTTTACTGAAAAGCTCTTGGAACTAAAGGGAGGAAAAGGGAAATACATAGGAGAGGCTAAGATGGGTTCCAAAAACAAGATAAGAAAAATAAAACATGGACATAATGTAGGAGTGAGGATGGAGGTGGAGACAGAAATACCGAAGCTATTGCAGAAGGGGAGACACGTGCTAGAAGAACCTGGACAGAAAGTTGAATATAGGTAAGGAATAGCATGAGGAACAGCAGAAGGGTGCGAACGGGAATGAGAGAGATGAAAAGTGGGGCAGACTAAAGGTGGCGGGCTCCCAAGTTGCGTGCTACCGATGTGCACATGCCCCCTTTTTAAGGCAATGCATAGCCAAGATGACCCTAATATCATCAGGACACCGGTGACCCTATCAGGACAGCCAGCTTGCACTGCCAAGGGTACATAATAAAGGTGTCTGAGCAGGGAGAATCACGGCAGCGACTAAAATGAGTGGGATCAAAGGGAAGACCCATCGCCCCCCACCAAAATACCATTCCTCCCCCTGCGAGGGGTCAACTTGTGTGTTGTAGCTGCTCCGTACAAGCTGCTCTGGTCATTCGTAAGCACCCATAGTACTCTCGCTCATACTTCAGGTATCTGAGTGCCTCCTAGTCTTTAGCACACCCTCCTGACATCCCCGTGAGCCAAGAAATAATGTTTATCTCCTCTCTACAGAGGAGCATTGAAGCACAGGGAGATGAATGACTTGTCCAAGACCACACTGGCAGGCTGTGGAAACCCAGAGGTTGAACCCAGCTCTCCCAAGTCCCAGGACAGAACTGCAGCTGCTAATGAGAACCAAGAAAATTCAAAAAATGCAAATGAACCATCTTGAAAGTTTTATAAGTGAAACTCCTGCTGCATCATGAATGGAGGAAGTGCAGACTCCAACAGGCAAATTCTTTGCCACCCCATCTCCCGAGTCCCAGAAATCCTGTTGGTCTGGGCTAATAAATTTCCCCAAGCCCTAGACGTTCTCTTGGCCCTCATCCCAAGCTCACATAAGAAGCTATTTCATAGGCAAGGTTCTTATTTACAGTTACTCAACTCCCATAATATTTTATCTGAGGTGGCATTTTTAACACTCCCCTCCCCAATAGTGGATGAACTGTCTCTTTCTTTGCTTTACAGGTTTGTAACTAATCTAGTTAAAATCCCATAAACATCGGGATGTTTCTGTGCTCCCCATTCAGACAGGAGGCTGGCTGAGGAAAGGGTCCATTAGCATTAAAATGATGGTGACATCCAGGCTGAAGCTGACAATTCATTCATTTTTTTCAAGTCTCCTGTCACCATGCCAGCTGCCCTTCAGGAGCTGACTCTGCATCAACGGCGCAGCCTCCTAAACGCGCGGTACTCAGGCAAGGGTATCCTGCCATAAAAATCCAGAGTCACGAGTCCTTGCCAGGTCGCACAGTGGGTTAATGCGCTGGCTTCCTACCCCTGGGAGAGCCGGGCTGGAGTCTTTGTTTTACCGCAGACCCGTGTGCCACTCTAACAGCAAAAAGGAGGCCATAAATGCAGGGGAACGGGGCGCTGGGGAGCAGCCGCGGCAGAGCGGGGCGCCTCAGGCCAGCGCTGCTGCTGGAATCAATGAATCTCAGTTTGGGTCTAAGATGGCTGGGTTTGCTTGAATCGGTGCTCACAACTAACGCAGGGTAAAGAGGTGCGACCGGGCCATCTTGAAACACGGCCTGTGATTCAGCTTGCAAAGAAAGAGTTGCATTATTCTGCCGCTTCTCCTTCTGGATGCGCAGTGGGCCCTAGTGCCGTTGCTCTACGGTTGGACTAGATGATCTTAGAGGTCTTTTCCAACCTTAATGATTCTGTGGTGATTCTATACTCACTATAGCATCCTCCCTCTCTCGGAACCCTTGTTTCGTGATGCTCCCGGGTGCGACAGGGCGGTCTATGGCCAGGCAATTCCAGGAGCAGGCTGTGGCCAAGCTGCCAGGCAAATATCTCCCTTCGCGTAGATAAGCAGAATTCAACCGAAACAATCCCTCACTGTGCCTTAGTAGCCCCTAATCCGTCCTTCTCTGGATGAAAACTGGTTAGCTCCTCAGACAGTAGGAGGAACAAGGCCAAGGTAGTACTTGCCAGAAAAGGAGCTCGCAGACAAGGAAGCTGCAGCCAGGGCAAAGGCGGCCCAGCACCCCTGTGCTGGAAGGGCCCAGGACGGAGAGCTGCCGAGCTGCTTTTACCAGGACGATGCTGTCCTGCGCTGAGCAGGTACCCATGGGATGGCCCCATCCCCTTGGGTCACCAAGATGGCAGGTCACCTGCAGCTGGGGAAAGATGTCCCTCTGCAGGCGAAGGTGGTGGGAAAGCAAAACAAACTCGCCAGGACTCCTACCTTTACTCCTATATATTTAGGACATGGAGCTGTTGGAGTGGGTCCAGAGGAGGCCACAAAAATGATCCGAGGGCTAGAGCACCTCTGCTACGAGGCCAGGCTGAGAGAGTTGGGGCTGTTCAGCCTGGAGAAGAGAAGGCTGCGGGGAGACCTTAGTGCGGCCTTTCAGTACTTAAAGGGGGCCTATAGGAAAGATGGGGACAGGCTTTTTAGCAAGGCCTGTGGTGACAGGACAAGGGGTAATGGTTTTAAACTAAAGGAGTGGAGATTTAGGCTAGATATAAGGAAGAAATGTTTTACAGTGAGGGTGGTGAAGCACTGAAGGGGTTGCCCAGAGAGGCAGTGGAGGCCCCATCCCTGGAAACATTCCAGGTCAGGTTGGACGGGGCTCTGAGCAACCTGATCTGGTTAAAGATGTCCCTGCTCACTGCAGGGGGGTTGGGCTAGATGACCTCTAAAGGTCCCTTCCACCCCAAAGCATTCTATGATTCTATATATATATGGCTGTATTTAATCACAGAGTGCTTAGCCGGCCCTAATACAGACTTCTACTTCCTAACTCTACTTCTCTTCAACAGAAAACTTCCCTGAGAAGTTCATCAGCCCAAGAATCCCTTTTTAGAAACTAATCTTTTTTCTTCGAGAGTGAAAAAGCTGCCAGCTGTTTAATCAGATTATCGAAATAAACTCACTTCTCAGCCGAGGATAACTTCTGAGGAAATGGGAGAGGCAGATGCAAGCCACCCGTTCCTTGGGAGCTCTCTAGAAACTCAAATGTCAGTTCTTTCAGTTAATTAATGTGTGCTAATTAATTAATGCCATTAATTTTGACCAGATAAATCAGCTTTAACATCAGTACAATTGAGATCAGAAGCCAGTGCTCAGATAAGACCTCAGCCAAGATCAAAGCTAATGTGTTAAAAAAAAATCCCCCTGAACGTGGAAGTGGATTTCCCGCCGTCCCCGTCAGCATCTCGCAGGTGTGGGAGGTGCGTGCATCCTATCGCGTGGGGAGGCCTCCGCACATTTTGCTTTCCCCACAGCATCTGGTCCCTCTCGCCTTCTAGGAACACACCCACTGATAACATCCAGGCTCTCAGCCGCGGTCTGGAGCCCCAGCTCCTGGTCCATGGAAAACCACGGGCACCACATGCTGTCCTGTGCCCCCCACCCTGGCTTCCCCATGCACAGGGTTTGCTGCCCTGCTCTGCTCGCTCCTCAACTCTTCATTTCACACCCGACCTTCATCAGGGGCGTTTCGGCAACAGCCCTCTCCTCCCGCAAGAACTGCCACCTTGACCGTCCCTCTCGCTGGCTACGTAAGCGAGGAAACGTCTCTTACCCCACATCCTCACCAACCACCACCTAGGCCTCTATTTTTGAAATATGTAAGGCCTGAAAAGAAGAATTTGGGGTTTTACACCAGCTAATATTAATAGAAACATTCTCAGGATTTTTTTCCCCCAATGTAAATGGAACACTTTTATTTTTTTTAAGCGTGCCCCTGCGGTGCTCGCGGGCCAAACACTGCAGCATTGTACCCGCCCGGGGAGCTCGCTATAAACACATCTGTCTAGCTGCTCTGTCAGCCCCACTGCGCTCTCTATAAACCAGGAAAAGTAAACCTGTACATTAAATATTTACTGTTTTCAGCATGTATAATCCAGAAGTGTTTTTAGCAGCACCAGTAAGGCGCGCTTTTAATCAATGATTTTTATTTTGACGCGGCACTGTATGGGTACATCCTGAAAAAGCCCCCACTCCTTGAAACCAGAGGGTCTCCTCTCACAACCGGTTACAAACATTACCGTGTTATCACATGCTGCTCACCTGAAGGACCCATCCTATCTCCCGTTTTTCTGCCCTGATCCCAAATTATCCTGTAAGTCTAAAAGTTGAGCTCGTGGGGAGTTTCAGAAGCAGACCCCAGGTTAGGCAGTAAGAGAGGACAGAGACAGAGGCGTAGTTGGCCGTGTACAAAAGGACACAGACGAGTGCAAGAGTTGAAAGAATAACAACGCAAAAGCAAACTTCTCTGAAAGTAAAGAGCCGCCAGCGGGGATGAATTTTCTTTTATGATTAACATAACAGCTAGCTTTTAATGCTTGCTCCATGCAAAAGAGCTCCTGCTTTCATCTCAACACTGACACTAGGAATCATAATTTCTGTACAACAACAGGAAAAGATACGTTAATGCAATCGTAAAAAAGTCTCCGCACTGAAGTCGTCTGCCAACAGCCCCTGCTAACCTTTTACGTCCCGAGGACACGGGTCCCTGGGAAGGCAGCGGGCAGCAGCCGGGCCTCCTGGCCGACTCAGAGATGTCCTCCTCCCCGCGGGGCTGTGCAAGCCACCGGGCTCCTCGCTCCTGGATGGAGCCCAGGCGAGGACCCTTTTGCAGAGCAGCCCACCAGCCGGCCCCCTCCAGTTTTATTTTAGCCCCCAGCAGAGGTAAGGTGAGGAAGAGGTTCCATTCACATAGTTTTATCTTCACTCCCCTAGAAAAAAAATCACCCCAACCAGCTCCACAGCGCAAGACACATCTTTCAGATTTGGATGCTGATCAAGTCTAGAGATGGTTTAGCACTTCTCCCTAATCGCAGGCACGTTAAGACTGGGATGGGCAGCTATTTGCACATTCTTGGATCGTAACTCCGTCTCCACAAACATTCTTAAAGCACATACATGATCTATTGGCTGCCTGCAAGTCCTCCCTATCTGCAAGGATGACATCGTGTCTGCTTATTTGTCTGCTATTGATTTTTTTCACTGCACCATCACGGACCAGAAGCAAGGGGCATGAGCCAGAGAATGGCGCAAGTAAGTGATCTCCAGCAGCAGAGCAGCCCTGGAGGAGGCTGTGGCTGGCGTCCTTGTGTGGGTTAGCTCATGGGTGCCATAAAATAAGCGTGCACAAGTGAAGAACACAGCTAGCTGCCGCTGCAAGGTGCTCACGTAACATATCGGTAGGCAAAGGGTAAGAGCCCAGATGGAACAGAATGGAAATAAACAGTAACGCAGCAAACACAGCTAAGGTCTCACCGTGTTTTAATAAGCTTGTGTACGTAGCAGAGAATGAGTAATGATTCTGGACAAAGCCAGCAGGCACCTCAGGGGATTCTAAAATTAATCCTGTGGCATTTCCAGCAGCTAGCCTGGAAGGCACGGGAAGTGGCAGAATTCACCGTGTGGCAGAGCACGTTCAGCATCCTGCCAGATCAGGCCTCCCCTCCTATTTGCATGCAAAGGAAAAAAAAAAAAAAAAAAAATCAATACTCATTTTTTTTCAAGAAAATAGTTACAAAAATGTGTTCTTAAAACCAAAGGCTAGGCAAGACCTTTGAATGTCCATGTATCAGCGACAAGAAACTGTTCCATCAGGTTACGAACAGCAAGGGAGGGAGGGAAAGCATCAGAAGAAAGGCAGAGGTTCCCCTGGCTTTGACACAGACTAACCTTAAGGAAACATAGCCGTGATTATTAACTACAACAAAACAAAACACCTTTGGGGAAAGAAGAGTTTGCCATGTATTCCAAATGTAGAAAAAGAAAACAAGCAAGCAAACCTGAACATATCAAAGAGAGCATATTCTGGGGCAGACAGTCCCACAACACAGATGAAGCAGGAGGCGGCTGTCTCCAAGGTGTAGTTAAGCTGTAGACTCAGGCAGACAGCAGCTGACAACCATTACGGACCACAGCCTGTGGTGCTTTCATCAAGGATTTCTCATGCACAACCCGATTGATTGCAATCAGGTTCAGCTAGCTCCAGTAACTCCTTGCGATCACGAGCAATTTTCTTTTGAGCTTGCTCATTTCACCTTAACAGCTGTCAGTTCGCATGCGTTGCTCCCACTGTGAAACTCTGCGCTCTGAGGACCGAAGTTTAAAGCTAAGAAGAAGTTTCTACTGAGGTCATTTGGGATGATTAACTCTCTGGGGTGGGATCCCTGTCCGGGACCTTCATCTCAGCTGACACTGAGAAAGAACCTGTGTCTGCTCCTGATGCCTCAGCCTCCTTCATGAAACTCAGGAGACGCAGCTGTGAAAATCTTTTTTCTAGAATATATAAAGAGATTTCAGGCTACATTGCTATCATTTGCAAGCTACGGCACCGCGTGGGATGAAAACAACAGGCACAGCTAAGAAATCCATGTGCAGACAGGTGCTAGCTAGGACCACCTGATTTTTTTGGGGTTTTGTGGCATGCAGAGCCAAAGCCTGTACCAGTCTTTTCATTGCAAACTTCAGCTATAGGGATGCGCCTGATGCAAATCGCATCTTCTGAATGTAGCCTAGCGTTGAAGTACTCATGCATGAGGGTAGGTGAATATATATTAAGTAATCCACCCGTCTCACTGAGGAAACAGTAGTGGCTGGTACTAAAATAAAGTTAATGCCAGATCCTTGAATGACAGCGACGAAGGTGTTTTGAGTCTCTGACTGGGCAGGAGGAACTAAGCAGGAGCTGGCTGTAACTGCTTTGCATTTCTGCATCCAGCTTGGGGCGAGGAAGCTGTGCAGTAGGTACCGCCGGTCAGCAGTTCAGCAGGAACACGGTGACCACCAGCAGGGATGCTTCGTGCCTCTGTTACGCTGCTACGTCCCTTATACCTGTGCGGTATATCCGTACAGCGGTGCGGTTCACACACTGAAGCAGCAATGAGCACAACTGAATACCACTGCCAATTTTCCGTCTCTGTTTCCCTGCAGAGTTAGGAAGCTCACAAGTCCCCCTTCTGCTTTCACGCAACGGGAACCTCTGCGACACCTTGAGAGCAGCCAGAGGAAAACGCAGCGCACCTACAAAGCAAAGCGCCTCTCGGTGCACAAATGCTGCAAAGCAAAAACCCCCCCAAATATTAGAAACCACTGGCAAGACTACATAAAAACTGCCAGGCTTGAGCACAGCTAAAAGGAGGGTAGGATGGAAGAGGAAGAAAACAAATAGGAAATGCCATGCTCAAAAGAATTCAGCATAAACTCCAAGCAAATCAAAGCAAGGGAAAAAAAAAAAAAAATCTGAACCCACTTGAATTTTAGCTGCTGAAGCCTTCTGGCTACTCGGCCGCTCTGCCCGCCTGTCGCCATGCTTAATTTGCCCCACTGGATTTGCACCTCCTGCGAGTGACTGAGAGGAGCCATTGACGCTGGGAGGACTGATTTAGTGCCGCAGGAACCGGCGGCCTGGCAGGGGCTGCCGGAGAGGCCCGGCCCAAGGTAGGTAAACATTGGAAGAGGAAAAGCAACAGGGAAAAAGAGTGGAATAGGGAAAAGGAGAAGAAGGAGGAGGGGAGACGGAAGAAATGCGCAGCAAAAGACGGCAGAGGAAAAAGAGAATGAGAAAGGGGAAATTAAACACAGTACAAGGAAGGGCTGAACGCTGGGTTTAGTAAGGTCTTTCCCCAGAATTCACATGGCTGTAAACCTCTGGTGTGCTCCAGTTTGGTGCTGGATACTTACTGTCAGTGGGAGCACCAGCACCCGGAGGAGCCTCCATCCTACACCGCACTGCACGCTGCTCGGCGGTCCCTACGCACGGCCACGAAAAACTGACGCTGGGCAGAGGGAGGATAAACCATCCCGTTATTTTTTTCTTGATTTGTTTCACTGGAAAGTCCTTTCCCTGGAGAGACACGGGCCTGGGAAAACGACAGGATATACTCAGTAAAACTGTAATACCTGCTGCGCAAGCCAACTGTTGGAAATTCCTGCTTTCCATTAGCCAAGCTCCCAGCAGACTTCACCTGACAAACAGCGATCGCCTACGGCACAAAAAGTGAGGAGCCAGTAAAATACTCTTCATGACGTGAAGCAGGGAGTATTTCCCAGTCCGCTTAGGACAACAAAGGTCTGGCACAGTACATGACACTGAACAAAATCTAAAAAGGAAGATATTCCAAACTTTTTCCTGTTTCCTGACGTACATCCAGGAGACGTAGGCACAGCCTGGAAGGTAAAGGCTGGGTCACAGCCTGTGGCAGGGAAACGTGTGCGGGGAAAGCCTGCGAAAGGGTCGCAGTCTAACCCGAACTCCAAAGAAACTCAACCCATCTCAAGTGTTGTCAACTACTTGAAATTCAGGACAGGTTTGTTAAAAGGCGCTTCAAAGCTTTCGAAGTGACCTTTTTTTGAGCAAATGTAGGTTCAGTTACAGGTTCCCATCAAAGTTGTGTGAATGTGCGGTAAGACACGAAACCAAGTGAGAAAAGGCGCTATTCATTGACTTTCCCTGTGGCATTTGCTGAATGTTGTGAAAGTCATAGATCAAAGCAAAACGCTCGGTGCGTGTCCTTAAATTAGATGTAATTAAATAAACAAGTGTTTGCATAAATCCCTGAAAAGCAAAACTGGCCAATTTAACCACGCATTGGTGTGCCAGGTCCTTCGGCTTTTTCAAAATTTTTGAAAAATTTTCAAAAAATTTTCGAAGTTTTCCTTAATCAAGGTGCATTGAATCACAGACTTGTTCCTCCTGATCACAATGCTGCTGCGTAAAGAGCCATCCTGGGGAAAAAAGTTCCACTTAGATTCTCCATCTAAAAACCACTGTTAAGAGTTTTAAAACTGAAGTGCCACAGAAAAAAAACCATGCCTCTACAAAACCAAAGGAAGCCCAGCGTACTGGATAGCTCGGAGTCTGGCAACGGGACCAAGCCTTGCTCCTCCTCGTCACCAGCTGGGGCTCAGCCAAATCAGTAGGGATGGAAAGTCATTACTACCATTACTGGCAACCATCTAAGTTCGCCGGTGGTCTCTGTCCAATTCTTAATGGACACATAAAATAACTTCTGTCATCAGAAATGGCACTAAATGGTATATATTGGCAGCCTCGGGAGATAGCTGCATGTAACTAAAGACTGAATTTCCCTTTCAGCTATTGTCCTTTCTGGTCAAATTTTGAGGCATACGAGTGATGAAGAAAACCACTGCCGCCTTCTGTAGAGCAAGTTCTGGGCAAAGAGGGCCCAGAGCTTTCATCCCATCACCTTTCCCGAACCACAAAATCACCACAATGTACAACGTGGATCTAATTTACATGAACAAAAAGAAAAACATGAAGAGAATAAACTGGGGGGGGGGGGAAACCCCTGCAAAGGGAACCCTCCATCAGGCCTGGCCTGGGCATGGGCCTGGCCACCGCTGGGAGCGGGGATGGAAGTGCTGGGGACACCAGCCCTCTGCCCGGCACGGCCACCGCTGCGGGGACATCCCTGGAGGAGAAGGGGGCTGGGAGTAGCACCAGTGTCCCTCTGTCAGGGTCACCCATCGCACTGCCCCTGCCTCCGTCCCTGGAGTCACGGTGTGCCCTGTGGGGAGAGGCTGCCCCGTCCCACAGCTCCCCGTCCCGTCCCATCCCGGGGTGCTGGTGCCGCTCCCCCCGTGCTGCTGGTCAACGAGGACGGGCTGTCTCCATCAGCCCCGCTCTGTCCCCGGGGCTGGAGCCTCTCAGAGAAAGATGCACGCTGGAGAAGCGAAACAGAAACGGTGTATATGTTTTTGGCAAGTCCCGCCGTGAGGCTTCAGGCTGCTGCCTGAACAGGGGCCCTATTGTGTGCACCCCTTCTTGTGTCGCCTGCGCCTCCCTGGCAGCCAGCGTCCCCCCGCCGCGCTCCTCCGGCCAAAGCCACGTCCAGGAGCAGCGCTCCCAAGACAACAACAAACCCCCTTTTCTGCGGCTCCGGCAAGGTCCAACAAGGCTGCCTTATTATTCCTGCTGGTGTTGAAACACAACACAACACAACACACACACGGAGAGGGGCACGCACACACACGCGTCCCCCGGCCCCTGCGCGGGAGCAGCACTTACCCGGAGCCATGTGCACAGTCCCCGCTCAGTCCCCGTGAAACGGTCCTTTCTGGAACCCCTTCGGCCGTGGCACCGGGCAGGCGACGAGACGTCTGGGCTTCGCTCCTCCGAGCAGCGGGGCTGCTGCTGCGTCCCCTCCCTGGATGCCCATCCTCGAGGAGCGGCGCACACAGACACTTACTGTATGGAAATGCTACGCGGACAGGTTAATCGCATCCCCCTCCTCTTCGCATCCCCTCCCTCTCCACTGTCTCCCTCGCCCACTCCCCCCCTCCGCTTTTCGTGGGCTTTGGAGGTTTGTCTTTTTTTTTTTTTTTTTTTTTTTTTAAAGCAAAGCTTCGCCTCTCCTCCGAATCTGCTCCTCCACCTTCCAGCCTTGAAGGCGACCGAAAGAAACCCCAAACTTGTGTTAGGAACAATAATCTCATTTGCAAAGAAAAAAAAAAATCCCTGGAATGGGGACTTATTGTAACGCCGTCGGGTAGCAGACCCAACTGCTGGGCTTTTTTCAATAAAGGAGCAAACTGCAGTATAACGCCAGTTGGCTCCTCCAGCGCAGTTCTCCTAAATCATGATAGACAGATTGCGTGAAAAACAGGAATTCCAAAGAATTTCCTGCCCTGGGAACAGAAGTTAAGGCTATATTTAACAACATCTGAAGCTGTCAAGAATGCTTTGTGGTTGGATAACAGAGCAGAAAAATGTGAAAAACGCAGGCTACTGCTATACCAAATATGGAAATATTGTTACGTCTGGTGTCTAAATCCCCATCTGGAAATACTTACAGCCATGAAAAGAAAAGACGCCACAACAGAAGCTTAAACTCTCCTCCCCAACCCCAAACCTTAAACTTCAGCAGGGAAATACTGTTCGAGGGCGCCCAACTCGAGTGAGGGACGCTGGAGCGGGCGATAAGCGGGCTGAAAGAGGGCTGTTCGCTGCGGGGCACAGGATTTCCTGCCATTTCGCTCCCGGCCCAAAAACTGGGCACCTCGATGCACGCTGGGCATCGCCAGGCTCACGGGCTCTTGCCGGGACATGAAACCTCTCCTTTCTCCCTCAAAGAGCAGCAGTAACGACAAAATCCCAGGCACCGCCGGGCTACCCTGTGGGGAGTGTAAGGCATGCGAGGCTGCAGCCCTGTGCAGCCCTGTTGCAGCCCTGTGCCACCCTGTGCAGCCCTGTGGCACCCTGTTGCAGCCCTGTGCCACCCTGTGCAGCCCTGTGGCACCCTGTTGCAGCCCTGTGCCACCCTGTGCAGCCCTGTGCAGCCCTGTGCAGCCCTGTGCCAACCTGTGCAGCCCTGTGCCACCCTGTGCAGCCCTGTGCCGCCCTGTGCAGCCCTGTGCCGCCCTGTTGCA
>VYZW01060167.1:271532-299303 GCA_013401315.1 Balaeniceps rex
CCAGCCGCATTCCTGGGATGCCGCGAGCGCTGGACGCGGCCGCGGCCCGGAACGCGCGACGTCAGCGCCGCGGCGCACGCGGCGGCCCCGCGCCCCTATATAAGGCAGCGGCGCCCGCCGCTGCCTCAGACCGCGCCGGCCCCGCTCCTCAGTCGCTGCCTCCGCTGCCCCTCGCTCCCGCTCCTCCGGCGCCAGACATGGGCTACGCCGGCGCCTGCCCCGCTCTGGCGGCCGCTCTCCTGTGCTTGGCCCGCCTGGTAAGTGCCGCGGCTCTGCCCGGAGGCGGCGGGGCCGGGGAGGGAGGGGGGAAAGCGCCGCTCCGCTCCCGGCACTCACCGGCCACCGCTCCGCTCCGCAGGCTCTGGGCTCGTCCTGTCCCGCCGTCTGCCAGTGCCCGGCGGCCGTGCCGCAGTGCGCCCCGGGCGTGGGGCTGGTGCCGGACGGCTGCGGCTGCTGCAAGGTCTGCGCCAAGCAGCTGAACGAGGACTGCAGCCGGGTGCAGCCCTGCGACCACACCAAGGGGCTGGAGTGCAACTTCGGCGCCAGCCCCGCCGCGCTGAAGGGCATCTGCAGAGGTAAGCGGCTCGCCCTCCGCCTCCCTCGGGAGAAAACCCCTGCTCCCCGTAGTGCCGAAGTTTTAGTAATTTCGAGTCCATGTATGGTTATGCTTTGTTGTTGGTAGCTTGGCAGAAAGGCACATGACTTCAGCAGTCTGGAATGCGATTCAGTATGTCTGGGCTGTGCGAAACGCACATAAGGAAAAGTGATTCCTGACTAACTTATTGTTCTGGCCCCGCGTCTCCGGGGGATTGTAGGGAGCTCCGCCGTAAATTGAATTTAACAGACCAGCAAATACCTGTGCTTAAACGAGCGATTCCCGCCGCTGACTCCCTCCTTTCCTTCTCTCTTGATCTCTGCAGCACAGTCTGAGGGGAGACCGTGTGAATATAACTCCAAAATCTACCAGAACGGCGAAAGCTTCCAGCCGAACTGTAAACACCAGTGTACGTGCATAGATGGAGCTGTGGGCTGCATCCCGCTCTGCCCGCAAGAGCTCTCTCTTCCTAACCTGGGCTGTCCCAGCCCCAGGCTGGTCAAAGTCCCTGGGCAGTGCTGCGAAGAGTGGGTCTGTGATGAAAGCAAGGATGCGCTGGATGGGCTGGAAGGCTTCTTCAGCAAAGAGTTTGGTCTGGATGATTCCGAAGGCGAGCTAACCAGGAACAATGAGCTAATTGCCATTGTGAAAGGAGGCCTGAAAATGCTACCTGGTGAGTATGGGCTGATCTGTGTGAGGGTGACAGTTAAGGGGAGGAGGCGGGAGGACGGCTATATGACCCCTTGGACCCCCGATGGAAAGAAAGAAACCCGGTAAAAAGATGTATTTAGGCTAAGCCCTCCTTTTCTGTTCTAGTTTTTGGATCCGAGCCACAAAGCCGAGCTTTTGAGAATCCCAAATGCATTGTGCAAACGACCTCCTGGTCCCAGTGCTCAAAGACGTGTGGAACTGGCATCTCCACAAGGGTTACCAACGACAATCCCGACTGCAAGCTCATCAAAGAGACCAGGATATGTGAAGTGAGGCCATGTGGCGAGCCTAGCTATGCCTCCCTAAAGGTAAATGCAGACTCTTCCCGTGCTCCTCTTCTTTCCAAACTGCTTTGGGTAGAGGGTAAAGGCTGGAGAAGAATCTCCTGCTAATGATATTACTGCCTCTCCTTCACAGAAGGGAAAAAAATGTACCAAGACCAAGAAGTCCCCATCCCCAGTGAAGTTTACTTATGCCGGGTGTTCCAGCGTGAAGAAGTACCGTCCCAAGTACTGTGGCTCCTGCGTGGATGGCAGGTGCTGCACGCCTCAGCAGACCAGGACTGTCAAGATAAGGTTCCGCTGCGATGATGGGGAAACCTTCACCAAGAGCGTCATGATGATCCAGTCCTGCCGATGCAACTACAACTGTCCGCATGCGAATGAAGCTTATCCCTACTACAGACTAGTCAACGACATTCACAAATTTAGGGACTAAGTTGTGTTGGGGGTGGGATGCTAAACAGAATTTTGAAGTAACCAGCCATGGAGAAAGGACCTCTGATGGAAATGGTGCCCTGCCCGCTTGAGGGCAACATTGCGATGTTACGAGAGTGCACTGTGCAACTGGACACTAATGCAACAGAGATTTAAGCATACTTAAAGCTTCATAGTACTGGAGCAACTTCACTGCTTCTTTTTGGAGCACCTTATCTAATGATATACTGTTTTCTGTTTGTAAGTGATCAGATAAATGTTTCGTTCTGGTTATGAAAACTTTTTTTCCTATCCTGTTCAATTTAACACTATGCTTCTCCCCCTCCCTCCATCTTCTCCCACCCGTTCCAAACCGAGTTGGAAGTTACATTCCTTCCTGAGGTGGGCACTTGTGGGGTGTTCACAGTGGCAGCTATTATGTACCAACTGTAGTTTAATGGCAAACAGAAATCAGTTGTTTTAAAGCTGAGTATTTTATTTATCAGACTGTAGCTTTTTTGTTTTTCTTTGTTGTTTTTTTTAACCCCTTCCAGCCCCTGTAATACTGGAATAAGTTGTAAATGATTTTAATTTTATATGCAATGAATTAAAAGAATTTATTTATGGAATTAATCATTTAATAAAGAAATATTTACCTAACTACTCCTAGTAGAGCATTCTCATAGGCAACAGACTTAAGTACAGCAAAGGCAAGAGCTTTCTGTGAAAACTGTGAATTTGGAAAAGCTTAGACTCTCTGAAAATTAAAACAAGCTCTACTACAGATGCAGAAATGAACTAGAAAGCTGAGTCTTAATTCTTTGGCTAAATGATGTTTTGAAGTGGTGTATGCAGCCTGCAACCCCCTGCTTTAGAAATTATATACAGAAAAAGCTGCTGGGCATTGAAAGCGAATGTTTGAGAGGGAGACTGAAATGTTAATTAGACTGTCAGATTATTCAAACCGTCCTGGAATTTGCAACATAAGGTACTCCATTAGAATGCAGTGCATGCGTGGTGATGCTGAACGTTGGGGTGGAAGTGGTCGTCAGGTCGCCACGCATTTTGGAGGCTGCTTTTTGCAAATTAATACATTTCTGTGGCAGAAGAATGTTTCCTAGAGTCTGTGGGAGGTAGTTTGCTTTCACTAAATTCAAATTAAATGAGCTTGAAGCAATGACTTTTGTTAATCCTAATAACCCAGTGATGAAAAGTAAACATACTGTTAACAGGAGAAGAATGTGAGGAATTTCAAGTACTTCTCCAACAGAGTAAAAGGCAAAGCAGCCACTCTTTCCTCTTCCTCCCCTCCCCACTTTTTAAATACGTAATTACGCTTTATGCTGTGGGACACAGATGACATTTGGCTAACCGAGGGAGTCGTAAGAGAGCTAGCTGGCACGCGGTAAGAAAGTGACATTTAAAAAAATGAACTAGAGGAGGATCTGAGAAAGCGGCATCAAACACTTGTACTGCGCTGGTTAGCATAAAGCTGCGCTACAAATGAGACTGGAAGGAAACCTGCAACAGGGTGGTTTTTTTTTTTTCCTTTCTCCTCGTTGTCACTGGTTAGTTCTCTGGCAAAACATCCTCCCATAGTCTTTAGTAAGAAAGCTACTTCTCATAAAAAAACAGACTGGTTTTTGAGGTTTTAGAATTGTGCAGGGGTGTCATCTAGTGTCAGAGGTAGATGCAGAAGTGGTTGAGAGTCAACTTTTTATTAGATTAGCCATAAATATTTCAATAAAATAAACGGCCAAATATCTCAGCAGCTCATCTCTGGCAGCTAATGCTTTGCCTGAGAAATTACAGCCGTCTCTCTTCTGCTCAGTCAAGTTCTCTCCCCGAAGGCATTCACAACTTGAGCTGTTTTGGAATTCACCACCTGGCCACCAGTCTCAGCTGTACCTAAACTTGTCTGTACAATATTTGTTGACAGTAAAAGCGTAAAACGCAGTGAAGCGCTTTTGTTTGGCTTCTCCTTACATCTAGCACTGAACACGTCACTACCTCAGCCGCTCACGGAGCAATCGCCAGGTTTACGTGCTGGGTAAACCAACACGGAGCGAGGAAGAGGCAGGGAACACCCTGCCCACAGACAGGCGGCAGCTGCAGGCGCGTTCCTCGCCATCCCCACTGTCACCGACACTTGAATGACATCCATCTTCAAACCTACGTAAGTAACAGGTCCCTGAAAAGTTACACATACGTGTGACTGTACTATACGCGTAGACTGTATGTCTGTAACACACACACCATATACAAACAGAAGCGGCCCTCCCAACTCCTGCCTCCAGCGCAGCTCTTGCCAGGCCCTGGGTTTTACAACCTGCACTTCGGGCTTTCCACGTTCGATCAAGCAGAGCGGTGGTTCTCTAATCTGCTCACTATAAAACCGAACCCTTGGGAGAATAAGGGCTGCAGGAGCAGATAATGCAAACTTAAGAGTAAAATATACTAAATGAAATTATCCTGCTATAAAGAGAGGGAATGAACCCCACTAAATGAACTGCAAGTCTTCCAGAGCTGGGATCTCACACCGACTGATCATCACCCCTACCCTCCTCTCTTCACGTTCTGCATTTCACAATTACATGGCAAAACTACTAAGACCCACAATTCACAATACTGTAAAAGGCACCAGGGTCGTATTTTGTGTATCATCTTTGCACTTGCTTTGAAATCTTTATACACTCTGTTATTCCAGCAGAAAAAAACCCCTAAATACTAGGCATGAAAAGATAAATGATAAGAACACAGGTTCCTTTAAGTGTAATCAGCGGGGCTTACAGGTAAGGTTAATGAGCACAACCATAATTTTATTTCTTGGTCAAAACCGAAAACATCAATATGCTTCTTCAAGATGAATACTAAAAGATGAGGAGTTAGGAACATAATAAATAACGTACATGTCAAGCAGCAGTAAGTTTTCAGCACATCTCAATGCCAGGCCATTGAGCAGTTCAAGCCCTGAAAATAAAGCCGCCTGCGCCGTGTGGAGCTCCTCCAAGCCGGGCGGACACCAGGAGACCCCAGCGCCTGTCTGGGGAGCCCTGGCACGCCAGCCGGGCGAGCGGCACTGCCGCAGCCGGCGGGCACAGGCCTCGGCACCGTCCTCTCCGCAGCAGCCCCTGCTTCAGCCGCCTCCCCTCTCCCGCCTGCCCCCGGTCCTTCGGCTGTTTATTTTTAAGCTGCTCGGGTTTGCCAGGCCAGGCCTCCAAGCAGCTGTGCTGGTGTAAGCGCTGGGGTCACCCAAGGATGGAGTGGGGTGGCACGGGGCAGTTCGCGGACTCTGGTGCTGCCGCCGAAAGGAGCATTTCTCAAACTACAGTTTTAGGACCGAAGGAATGTGTAGTCTTGTATTCGACGCGCTTATTTACAAGGTGGTGGTAACCATGAGAATATCAGGGTTACATATAAAATCTTCCCTACTAACGAAGGCAACACAGCGAAGACAAAGTTTCTGCTTCCTTAAGTGCGGCATCACAGGAAGCAAAATAAAAGCAGGAGCATGCAGAAAACAGACTTCCATGATTACATTAAATCCTCTCTTGTGGGATGCTTCTAGCTCGCTCTCCTGAATGATGGAGGAAAAGCTAACGTCTTACTGACAGTGGCACGGCCGAGCTATTAATTAACCCTCGCTGAGCTGAGCCATGAGAACCTCTACACTCCATCTATAAATCACTGTGGAGCCCACAGCAAAGCCGTCCCCACTGCGCTGCCCGACACTCCACTGGACGCCTTCTGGGAATCAGAGCTCTGCCACAGATTTGGGTACGCAGGAGAATTTCTGAGCTACGGCTGCCCAGGTCTCAAGGACTGAAACAAGAAAGCTTGCAGCGGGCAGCCATTCAGGGTTGGAAGTCCTACGTACCTACCCAGCAGCAGTTAAATGTGTTACACCAGAGGCTGGCCCTTCCCAGAGGCTGGCCCTTCGGAGCTGGTCCTGCAGAAAAGCACTTTGATGCACGTGCACATTTGAGTTTACTCCTGTTTAACCAGCGGAACGATTTCCATGCAGTGCCCAGAGTGCTCAGCACACAGCAAGGGAAGGCTGTGTAGTTTTAGCGGCTGCTCTGCCTCAAGCCTGTTTTTTCATGTAGACACGTCCCTGTTTCCATCTTCACAATTTTTTCCCCACGTTACACAGCCACGTACAGAAATGTGGAGGTGCCATGGTGAAGGCAATAACATACAACTAGGTTTGGAGATACCTATAAATGCATTTCAACTCGTGAACAACTGAACTGCACTGAACTGCAGTGAGACTTGGTGTCTAGAAAATATAAATTCTGTAAAAGAAGACTTCAACCAACAACATGATACATGATGTGTCTATCACCCTGTAAAGACCAAACACCAAGTATGCTATTTTTTCCCCCCGAAAAACCACAGAGCTACGACTTCTACCTACACAATTTATATTGGAGAAGACCCTGAAAGACCCCAAGGCACCGTTCACATAAGCAACTTCATCTGTCTTGAAGTACGCTTACGGGATGGACTGCAGCCACCATCCAGGAGGAGAAGATTACGCATGACTTTGTAAAGGTTTTAGTTTACTAGACAGAAGAAATGTAAAGGTAGGGTGCACAGATTTGCCCAGATGGGAATCTAGCTAGGACACGTACATTAACAACTTAAGCTCATGATGAATGCGGTTTCAGTAAGAATGAAGGGACTCCATCACAGGTATCAAACAGCCAGCAGTGTAAGTCCAGCAATATTTTGAGAACACTGGTTGGACACCAGATCCAGAGGAGCCCAGCAGATCAGCCGACTCAAAGACACGTTTCTCAGAAGCTACCGATTTCCTTCGGCATCTCAAACCAACCAGGTTAGATCCTACTCAGCTCATGAGTTTGACAAAATCAGACATGAAGACGTCACGGCTGTAAAACCAGCGAGTCTGTTAATGAGAACTTAAACCAGGAAAATATATTTTACTCTACCGTAGCAGACACTCGTGCTGTAGTGGAGCAATCCCATTACAACCAATATGGATACCCAAGCACAGCTGAAAGCAGAGGTTGGGGAAAAAAGGTCAACAAAGGGATACCACCGAGAGTTTAGATACAAAAGCGATGGGGACTTCCCAGGCGAGCTTTTAACAGCACCCCCCTCTGCTCTTTTTCCTGCATGTCTATACCTCATCCACCAAATAATTTTTACCTCACTTGGACATATCTCTACTCCCTACTGGCACTCTTGGCAAAACAGACGAGTTCTGGGGCTACAATACGATTCAGCAGAAAATCTGGAAGCGAGGAGCGGAAAGGCAAGAGGCAGCTCTCGCAGTCACTTCTTCCTCCTCCTTGAGGCAGGACTCGGGTGACAGAAGAAAGTGGCAACGTGATTTTAAGAACACTTTTGCTTTCTCCACCAGCTGGGATGGTGCGGGAACCAGCCAGCTCCCGGTGTGGTAATTCATTCTCTAGATCAAGACTCCCTCTCCCCTCTCATTTCCATCCCTGCTTCTTTGGCAGATTATTTGTAACCCGCTCTGACTTGTCACGCAACCCCACGAACAGCTGTACTGATGCAACTGGTGCAAAGAGAAGCCTAATGCAAAAGGATCAGATAAATATGAGCACTGCTGTGCCAGCTGAAAAAAAAAAAACCCAAACCCACCGTTTCTATCACTAGTAGGAGCCAGTAACTCCACAAAGACTTCCCCTTGCCCCAAAGGTAGGCAAGGCTCTAGTGGCTTTCCACATTTTACCACTCTCTTGATTTTTTCCCTGCCAAAAAGCCTACTATGCTAAGATAGCCTGGAAACGCTTTTCGGCAGGAAAAGTTAGCAGTGGTGAAATCAGGCCAAGCCAGTGGAACTTTACTTCCAAAACAAAACAAATAAATGTTACAATGCAGAGAGCCAACGAGGGAAAGCAGCTCTCGCAATAAAGCATCGCTAGAGCTAAGTCACTGTCCGATGGGTCACCGAGACCCGGCAGGACACAGCGGGAACACATTTCTGTTATCACAGACAGGCAGCAAAACAACTGTCCTTGTTTTTTCCTGGTTTTACATGTCCTCCGCAGCTTCCCTTTCAGTTTCACTATTTATTTCGAGTTGTTTTTGCTGCCATTTCTTGTTTGTCTCGCATACGTGTGACTTCCTTCCATTTCACCACAAATTTCCACCAAATAAAACCATATGCACTGCCATAGCAACATTTTAATACAAACACAGGGTGAGCTTTGTCCACTGAAGTACACAGTTTGGGGTTTTTTCTCTCTCATTAACAGAACCTGCATCTGCATACAGTTTAACCGAATGTCATAGCAACAACATAAACACAAATTCGAGATGTTTTTTCCTTTGGAGGGAGGAAGAATAAATGTTTTCAGGAAAAGAGAGTGGGACTTAAGAAAGCAGAATGAAATGTTTGTGATCGAATACGGCCTGACGTTACATCATCACAGCTGTATGCTCACTCTCCGAAAGCCCGCTCGTGCAAGGTGTTATACGTTCTCGATTCCTACAGATGTCAATAGAGAACAGCCCGATCTGGCGGGGCCAGGTCTGAATCACAGCTACGCTTATGCACAACACGGAGGTCGGACCTCCTGTCAGCACGACAGCCAACGTAGAAATTCATGGACTTTTTTAGAGTAGAGTGCGTGTTCTGCACGGGAAACAGTTTTACCCCCAACGCAAAGTAAAGCTGCGCCGTTCAACCGGAGTAACCGGGCCCGGCATGCCTCTAAGACCTAGTGCCAACCACACGTTTTGCGGCACGACCCTCTTTCCCTCTACGGATCAACAATTCCTAATACGGCGATAAATACAGTGAAACCTAGAATTCAGCTGTGTTCATTCAAAACCTCGCTGTTCCACTGACAGGGAGCGCGATGTTGTTTACCCATGACAGCTCAGCAACTCACGCCTCATACCCCCAGGAAGCTACACAAAAAAGGAAAAGAACCAAGTTCTCTCATGTGGCTGACTCAGTCCTACCTCTCAGCTATTGCTATGCGCTTAGCTATGCTCTATTTTTGTCCCTTACGGCTTGTGAAAGGGATGACTTCATTAAGCTTTTAATTTCTTTAAGTAGCATGTTCATTCAAGACAAGAGCCTTTACTCTTTGCTTTGTAAGCGGATGGTCCTTCAGCTCGAGCACGCTGTGAGGGTTCAGGGTCTGAAACCTGAAAAGTCTGAACGTTAAAAGAAATGCCGTAACAACGCTACACACAAAAACCCCGTTCCTTCTGCGACACGTAGTTTATAGAGGAAAATAAATAAGTAAGCGTAGTAGGCACGAAATCAAGCACTCGACGCAAGCTGGTGTCGAATGATGAAGATTAAAACAACATCAGGCAGTTCTCATCCACAGCCATCATCTGCGCTGAATCAAGAGAGAGTCCTGTAGGGACCCTCGTACAACATGATTACAACAGTATGTTTTCAACATGGATAGAACCGAAGTCTTCCCGGCAGCCTCAGCTCCACGTCTTAAATTTCAAGCGCTTGACCAGAAATTTAAAAATACAGCTTTTAAAGATGTACTTTCTCCCTTCAGATTATTACACAATGCTCGTTCTGGGTTAAGTCACTCAGGAATTAAAAACTTGCCCTGCCTGCCTACAAAAGTGTTAAAAAGCACCTGCCTAGCCACAGCGCGCATAAATGTCGATTAAATCAGTACCCTTATTATTACGACGAACCACCCCTGCCGCAGGACCTGCGCTGCTCACCTGCCATCGGTAAGGCTGCGCTTTTAGCCAGAGACCAGTTTGATTCAGTTTTATAAACAAAAACCGAACAAGTTTTGCTAAACCGAATAAAAATATTTGAATTCCCTCTTGGCTTGCATTTGATGGATCGCCACTGTTCAAACTAGCGTAACTGTTATCAAAACCAAATAAAAATAGGTAAATAGTAACCTGGGAATGAATGGCAAATGCTACCAAGGCCTTTTATTCTCAATTTGACTGAACGCTGGACATGATTCCCTGCTTTTTTTGGGAAATTTTAGTTCTAGTAACCACCACAGGAATGCTCCTTAATAATTTTTTCAAACCTTCTTTAACGTAGGAAAAGATTTAAATCTGCAGGACAGATTTAACAGCATCTTCATTTAAAAACAAATTATGGTTGCGTCTGGCTCACAAGGAAGCTTAAACTAGATTTATACAAGAAAAAAAACCACCGGCAAACCCTTTCATACCATTAATGAAAACCTCCAAGAGTGCAGGATAGTAACGCAAATTACAAATCTGCGTTCCTCAGCCAAAGACTAATCACGCACACATGCAGATCAACACTAATATTTGCAGCACTAATTTCCGCGGTGTGCTACGAATCTTAACAGAAATGCCATGCTTTTACTCCAGATGAAACATTTTCTGGCAAATGAACTGTGGCAGCTTTGCTGTTCTGCTCTTTTATCGGTGTTATTATGAATGGGTTCAAGATCGGTTTAAAGTAATTTGTGGCTACCAAGTCAGCGTGCAGTAATCACTGATTAGGAAAAGCTTATTCACTTTCACTGAACTGAAAAAATATGAAAGCAGCACCTATAGCTAGGAATCCTGGTCCTTTAGAAAGGGTTAAAAAAACCAAACATTGAAACAAGAGGTGGGCAGAGGACCAACAATGACTAAAAAAGAAAACAGAGCACAGGTGGCTACTGCCAGGCAAGAAGAAAAACTTCCCTGTTTCACCAGGGCTTGCAAAACGCACAAGGGAAAGGACACGCGATACGGCTGCGAGAAAGTCGTGTGTGACTACAAAGGTCTGACGCTCTTTCCAAACTTCAGTAGCTAGACGTCGGGGTGAACAATTTTTTAATGGCAATTTGTTTGCAAAGGTGTGAAAAAAACCAACTTCTAAAACCTTGAACATCTCAAAAATCCTCTCCATGCAGCGTGACTGGTAAGGAACCGACAACGTGGTGCCCTGAAGCCTAGACCGAGAGTCTGGAAGCACGAGCCCTCTCCCATATCACTGTCACAGCCTCCTGTTACCTCCGCAAGTTCCTTCACTGCTTTCTGTTGTCCTTCTGCCCATAACGTCAGCGCTGGCAGGAAGAACACTTGTGACTGAAAAACCACCTTCATGGCAGTTCAGTGTGCATCCCATGCCACCACCTCTTGTCTCAAAGGTGCTAGTCTCAAGCAGGAGACAAACAGACTGGGGTGACAACGATGGCAGCAACAACCTCACAGAGCTGTTTACAAAGCGATCGTGTCCTTAAGAGTTTACAAATGCTGACTTACCTTGCAAACTAACCCCAAACGCCCACGCTGGTTCCTAAGAGCTCCCTGGTGCAAGTGTGCAGAGGGGCTCAGCTGTCCCGCAGCGCCCGCAGCACCCACTGCTCTCGTCCTCCAACAGACCCCACGGGCACGGGGGATTTACACACAGCGATAAGTGGTCTGGGATCTAGGAATCTTCTCGAAAGTTAACAACAGATTTCTATTGTCAGCAGATGATAAAGCACAGGACTATTTTTTTAAGGTTTATTTGTTTTTAAGTAGGTAAATTTAGTTGATATTCCAGTAAATATTTACAATACCTGGCTTCAGTAGGTAAACTACTAATATGAGATGCATAACATAAGCGTTGTTTAGAAGTCCAATATATTAGCACTAGTGACATTCTATGTATCCATTTCTATTGATTTTAAGCCCCACGCTAATTTAGAAGATCAGGGTAGAAGATTAAACATACAGCAACATGCCACCCTGAAAGCATGGTTTGACCTGTCCTTGACACAATAAACAAGATGCAAGTAAGGGAAAAAAAAAAAAAAAAAAATGTATTGCACCGGGCACCCAAAATGTCACCACAGAAGATTAAAGTCAAAAGTAAAGTAAGATCATTTGCAGCAGCTCGGCATGACAAAGAAATACCCTAAAAGAAAATTAATCTGATGAAATACCAGTGGGTTTTTTTCAGTAACTTTAAGCATTAAGACTCAAATCCACATATAAATACAAATACGTGGTCCGACATTTAAACTCAGAAATCAGACACTGAGCTGTTAGGGTAAAAGGAAAAAATATATTGTTGAAACTAACTTGAAAACTTTGAATCTGGGTTACTCTGATTTATTAAAGATACACGGACAAAAGGGCGCAATTAAATATCAGTTTTTTCTGGAACCAGCAATTCCCCATCTCTTTATTTACATTCCTAAATCCAAAAATAGGCAGGCAGTTTGGAAGTGCTGCCTTTAGTGATGGAAGCCAAACCAAACCTCTGAGAATTCAGTTGTATAAAAAAAGATTAAATTAAATTAAAAAAAAAAAGGCTCATTCCACCCTCTTCTTTCAAAGAACCGTCATGAACTGTCCCGAATTTCCCCTTCTTCCATAGATGAAAGGGATGAACTTTCACTGTCCGAGTTCTCTGCAGCTTCACTGGCATCTAAGGGTGTAGGACACAAAAAACAAACAAGCAATTAGTTCCAGCAATGTCGTCTGCTCATCAAACAGAAGCAGTTTCATATCTTCTTTTCCTTTTAATCGCACTTTGCTTGAGGACAGCGACTTCATAAGACATAACCAGTCTCATAACATGGGATAAAGCCCTGGGTAGGACCTTGTTGTTGAAGGAGAAGGCAAGACAACGTTGAGAATTTTAGTTTTTACATCTCGGTCTTTCAGTCAAGTAGGTAAGCAGAGTATTTACCCCACACAAAACTCTTCCACTGAGAATTTCAAATTGTTCTCTTGGCTTATTTGTTTTAAATGTTGTTTTCTGCGTTGCTACATATATATCGCAACTGTAATGAATTATAAATCATTTACACTTTTATTAGCGTTTCAGTTCAGATGGGGAACTACTGAGAAATTCTAAATGGAAACGGAAAATTAAGATGATGCGCCTATGTACTCCACCCATGTGTTCCAGCATCCCAAAGATGGTGTTAAGCTGTGTGAACCCATGAGCTAAGGCTGATGAGGTCAAAGCTGCACAATAACTTGTGCTTTAGGACACGGCTGTTGTGTTCTACTGAGATCCTATCGTGAAGCACTCACTTCCCAAACTGGTCTTCAGCCTCACACCCTGAGACTCCTTCTTTAACAAGCGCTGACCCCGGTCACCTTGCGGTGAGGTCACCAAATGCCACTGGTTGGTGGCACTCAAGCAGCACAAAAATAAACCGCAGCAAAGCAGGCCCATGATTCACACTCTGCTCTCATTGTTATTTTCAGTATTTGATCCGACTATGAATTTAAAGAAATTTTTGAGCATTTAGTGTCAGATGCTTCATTAAGGAAACGTTACCGAAAGGGAGCTGAAGCAGTATAGTTACTGTCTTGTCAAGATAAGTTCTACAGCTGGCAAACACGGATAATACGTAGGACACAGTGTGCACCTGTACAGTTTCAATGGAATTTGTTCAAGAAAATAGAAGCATTTCACCCAGAAACATCGGAGGTCACATTTTGTCTACATTAAATCTAGTGTATAATCAATTAACATTTATATGCCAGATATGTACTGAGTAATGCACAAAGTAAGGATTGTTTTTGCCCCTAAGTCCTGTGAAAGCTTCTATAATCCCCTACTATCTTCAGCCATGACTGACCTTGTATGCTGAAATCAGAGCACCTGTAGTTTTTGCTATAAGCAAGTCAAGCATCAAAACATCACATAAAAGAATTTGGCAATCTTCTGACTCACAGTCAAGGCTCAACAGACAAATTTTAGCTTTAGTCTGTTACAGTAAGTTTTATTTAACAGGACTTATAGATCGTCTGCACTCAAAAAGAACATATTTTTATGGTGTTGATAGCGCTGCCTATAAATTAAGATTGCCCAGTCCTTCCCACCATAAAACTGTCTGCAGTTTACTTCTGATGTAAAATTTAAACTCTGGGTTTAAATTTTGCAGTGCCGGTTTCCTTCCTCGATCCTTATTTTCCTTATTTCTTTGAAAGTTTCAGCCAAAATACTTCAGCCATTTCTGAGAACAAGGATAGGAGAAGTCGGCTTTGTCCTCACTAAATTCTAGCAGTCTCTCCTTGAAGGTGTCCAGCTCTAGCTCTCCCCCAGTCTTTGGGGGTAGTAACCTGAATTGCAGCGGGGAATGGTGATCCTTCCCCAGCACATGCCTGTTGCTGTGGCTATGAAAACTTGCCGCTGTTCTTCCTGGGAAAGGGGGTAGATCTGAGACTGCTCAGTAAAGAAGCGTAATTTTATAAGTTAAATTTCCACAAGACTTTGTTCCTTGTTCTAGCCTGGGTCCTTTGAAAACAGCCCCTGGAGGGCTATGGCAGTCAAAGCCCCTGCGCTCCAGCAGACCCCCTGCCAGACATCCACTCATCAATGCAGCAGCCGTTTGCCTGGAATGCCAAGGGGAGGTCAGCCGGACCAGTGCTCCGAGACAAGTGTCCCTCCAGGTGCACATGGAAGAGGAAGGCAGAAAGGAAAGTCACTGTTGGCAGGGATAGGATAAGCAAGAGCAGGATGGATGGCTTTGGAGGAGTGTGCAACTGATACAAAAAGCCATACGTGTCGAAGAAACCGGGCTGCAAGTAACACACAAGATGCTGCAGCAGAAAGGTCACTTCTTGGGAGATGGGAGTGGGCTAAAGCACCTCTCCGATTACAACAGACTTCTCCCCGGAGAGTCTGGAGGTGAACCCAAGATTTCCACTCTTACCAATTAATTACCTGGTAAGCACACTAAATACTGTTTTTTCTCCTTTATTCTGTAAAGATGACACACAACAGAAGAGTACAATGATTGTGCTACACTTCAACAAAAGTGGTATTTTGTTTTCAAGTGGAATAACAGCAACAAAAAAGCCCTCCTATTTTTATATTCATGTTCTGAACACACTCTTCCTGAAAGAATCTGGAGTTACTGTGGCAGGCTTCCACTCTTAACAGAAAAAGCTCCAAGAACGCAGGGTCCAAACCAAACTCAAGGCTGAAGTGAAGTGTTAATATGTTAACTAAGAAGATGGAAAAAAATAAATTATGACAAAAGTTGTGAAAATCATGTTATTTTTGCCATGTCTTTGGCTATGTTATACCCAAGATACCTCAACAGGGAACTATGCACTTGATTTTTACGGAATCTGTAGAAACTTAGGAGTTATGCTAGGAAATAATGGAGAATGATTCCTTTGCACCATTAGCAGGCTTACTTAAAACTCATCTTGCCCAGACAGCTTGACTTTTTAGAAATAACCAACTCTGTCAAACTTTGCTACGTACAAAATTTAGCACAAGTCTGAAAACTTGTTCTACCACAGTGGCTAAAAATATACAAAAAAAGAATCAAGCACCAGTAAACAAAGTTAGGAAAAACACATACAGTACAGCTTAGGGATGTAAGCCATCAGCCGGCAGTTTCAAGACAGAGCATTCGTAACAGCTTTTTTATAACAATCTTTTAGATTCAGAGGGAAACACAAGACATACTGCACATTCCTGTCATTATCAATAGGTGTATTCTTAATTATTGTTTATTTAACTAAAATATCTAAGTATAGCATAACAGGAAATAAATATATGCTTACCTTGGCCAAGAACCACCATGTCATTCTTCAGTGTTTTCAAGACCACAAATAACGTTGGATACTCAATTATTACTTTGCCTTTCAAATTGTCTAGGAGGCTTCTACTGGCATCCAGTTCATTGTACCTTAAAAATAACAGGGAAGTTTATTTTGGATTTTAATACTACCAAGGACATAACGTACACTTTCGGGGCGGGGGGGGGCTTTCTGGTGATTCACAGGATTTTCAGATGATATCATGTTCAGAAGAACTATCTTATGATTCAAATTACATACCCAGTCTTATTATCCAACTACATATTTTTTTTCAAACCCTCCTAACATCTAAGCATAAGAACAAGAGGAGAATCAAAGTCAAATCTCTCTAAGGGCCGAAATGTTTTATGAGTTCTTAATGAATATCTTTACCAAAATCAGATATGGACGTAGGGTTACCAAAATGGACATATTTACCAAAATCAGAGTCTAAATTAAAAATATCACTTAATGTGCTACTTATGAGCTTTAATATTACAGGTTTAATTAAATGGTTAGTAGTGTACCTTATTCATCACGTTTACTTATGAATTATCAGAGAAGCACTTAGAGCTGTGTTTTTGTAGAAGGGGCTCTGATACCCAGAACACCAGGGCAATAATTTCTAAAAAAATGGTACAATACCCCCGTATATGCCTAAGCAAATCTCTGCTTCCTGCACCATCTGCAAGAAACTCCCTGTAGAAATCCCCACGTATGTGTGTGCTACAAGAGGTGCAGGACTCGGATGTGCAGTCCCTTCCTAGAAACGGACTCCTCTTCACCCCGGAGGGTGAAGCCAGGTACGTAACAAATGATGCCACAGTAATAAGAAGTAAACTGAGCATCTTCTCCATAATTATTTCCTAGAACTGTGATATTGTCTCCCAGATCTCTAACTGGAAACCTGGACGTGGGATTTTGGGGAAAGGAAGGGATATTTCAAAGCCTTCTGTAAGAGAAACCCTGTTGCTTTCACTTGCTATAACCGTGGCATCCAACAGATGCTCTGATACTATTACACTGCAATCCGAGTTATGCAATTGCATTATTAAATTCCTACTAAGCTATTGTATCAGTTAAAGGCAAATGAAGTTCAGAACCAAAATACACTGTGGGCAATAAGCGGAGTATTTCCCATAGCTGCTCTACCTTCTCTGATCATTAACATATTATGCAGTTGGGTTTTCTTTTGCCAAAACCAACACTGGATGGGTGAAGGAAATGATATACTTTATGATTTACAGTAATGCGTGATTAAGAACAGTGCATCAGAGGAGTCAGCACACAAGAAGAATACTGAAGGTAAAACAGGATTTCAGTTCTTGGGATTTAAGGGAAACTTAGTTTGAGCAAAAACTACTTCTCTCATATTCAACTTCAATCATCATGAAAATATTTGGTTTCATGTTTCTCTCAACCCAAAGTAATTATGACCTCTTCTTACTGAAACCCTTTAAAATGGATAACAGTATATTACATTTCTTATTGAATCAATGTATTCATAACTTGTGGATTAACACACATGAACTGAAACATATTTACTGCTTTATTTACGGTACTCTAAATGCAAAGTATGGCAATACCTTTCCTTTGGCAAGGACCTCAACACATTCTTTTCTGGTTAAGCAAACATTTACCACCAAGAGGCTAAAGTAATTCACATGCCACAATACACTTTCCATTATCTCATGTTTTAGACAAAACATCTTTAGCGTCCAGCTTGGCACAAGATAAAACATTTGTACTTAAAACTATTTCATGATAGTAAATTACTGAAGTGTTAGATCACCGAGTCAGAACTTTATCTTTTTTGGTTTTAAAGTAAATTTTATTGGTTGACAGCAACAGAGAAAACATCTACATTTTTAGTGCATAATGTGGGCTGTAAACCTCAGGGAGAATATAACAAAGCAGCTTAATGCTTCTCTTTTTTAAACTCTGCTGTTATTGCCTATGCTATCCAAAAGACCTCAGTCTACCACATTCCCTACTTTATACACAAGTGCAAGTTCAGGTTTTCTGCTAATCCACCTGCCAACCTCTTCCTTGACTGTGCATGCTTAACAGACCTCAAAAGAAAACTAATACTTGTCACTCAATTCCAAAGTCTAATACCGGATGGCTCCTGAGCAAGACTGATTTTTCAGGTTCTCTTTGAAAGACTTTGTCGCGATTAAAAACCTTCCCGATTTTATCCCAGAACTAGAACAAAGTCATACATC
Organism: Balaeniceps rex; assembly: GCA_013401315.1. Lineage (NCBI taxonomy): Eukaryota > Metazoa > Chordata > Aves > Pelecaniformes > Balaenicipitidae > Balaeniceps > Balaeniceps rex. Next base: position 289,262 of record VYZW01060167.1, read on the forward strand.
AGAAGGTGAACACCACAGACCTATGGGCAAAAGAAGACTGCCCTGTTAAGGCTTTTCCAGAAGCCTCTACATACACACAATTTAAATTTTTACTTATGAAAAGGCTAGACCTGTTTGGAGAAAAAGGAAAAAATGAAATGGCATTTTTACAAGTCTTGTAACCTCCTGTATTGATTATTCACCAGGATGAGCTGAGGATGTAGGGTAACGCTGGGATGCAGGTCCTCCCATGGATTTGCAGGGAAGTGGTCTCACCACAGGTAGGAGATGGAGCAGAGAGAGCCTGGTAATCAGGTATTACCAGATATTCTTTTTATCCCCATTTTTACCTACTTGTCCTGTATCACTGGGACTGCGTAGCCTGCTCGGTAAGAACCCATAACAAGCTGCAACCTTCTTCAGGCCCTTCCTTCACTGTGCACTTCAAGTGACAACCCAGTAAAACGAATGACGACCAGCGTAAGTCTGTCCTTTCACTCGGACTCTTCCAGGCTCCGGGGCCAGATGCAGGAACCAACTTAGCTGAGGCTGTCATCCTAAACAAGCTCCTTCAGCCCTCCATGACGTGGTGGGTTTGAAGGTAAGCCTGGCTCCAAACGAACTGACCCCCCTGACAGAACCATTGCCTTAACACCCCATCTTCACACCTTTCTTTTAAACCCTCCCCCCGCTTTCTCTTTTCTCCCACTGCCCAGTTCATACCAATCGTCTGTGCTATGGCTTCCCAATCCCTGTATTCAGTGGGACTTCTCTTTGCACCCTTCTCTCTCAATCTTCTTTCCTCCCTGGTATTTACTTCCCACATATTTTCTCTCTCCCTTCCATACATTCCCTCGGCCTCCTTGTCCAACACCCACCATCTAATAATACACTTTCCTGATTATTTTCTTGCCCCAAGCAAGGCTTTCTGCCCATGTCACGAAGCAAGAAATAGGCCTGGATTTCTTCTTAATAAGACGACTCCATTTATAAGGACCACAAAGAGACAATCTTGGCAGACAACAGCTTTTGATTTTAGCTGGAATGAAATAACAATAACTGCTTTTTAAAGGACAAAAACTAAATAAAATTTGCCTGCCAGCAGGCAGTTTAAAAGCCTACAAAAAATGTGACAATTGAGAAAATTTAACAAGATTCAGCGATCCCACATCAGTTCCCATATTATCTGTTACATTCGCTCTACGAATGGCTTTGTTACCTCTCACAAAAGGCTGAAATTAATGTGGCTCTGCGCTTCTGATAGCATCTATGAGTTTCTGCAAAGGGTAGTTTCGCTATCTGTAGTTATTCCACCACCTTCCAGGAATTCAACAATTCACTCTCCTAATCTGTCTCCCACAGGCAGGAATGCCGTATTAGGTCACCGCATCGCAACAAGCTCCCCTCAAAATGTAGCCTGTGGCTATCATCGCCGTGGCGCAACTTGTCTCCCTGAATTCAGACAGCAGGAAATTCCCTGCTGATCAGGTTTTCCTGAATGTCATCTACAGGAACTTTGATTTTAATAATAATAATAAAGAAAAATCTGCAATCTGGAATTAAAGATAAATTGCAACCATGTTATTTCTTTAGTCTTCTAGACACTGAAAAGAGAACAAACAAGTTTTAACCATCTAAATAATTCTAAATATTACTAAAATACATATTTGTATGATGATGTTCATAATTTTCCTGCGAGAGAGATCAACTAAAACCCTTGCGCGTATTTTAAACAAAGACGGTTTTTCTTCCTAGAACCGAGTGGAAACATCGAGGTATTTACTTGGCATAATTCACATGCAATAAATCACGCTATCTGTTTTGGGCCTAGTCCTAAAAATCCACAATCAAACTTCTGCTAACTTATGGGAAGAACGAAGATATTTTTTTCCCCCCCCAAACAAAAGAGGGTAGCATTTCCTAGGTTTCTGCATTTGCCTAGAAGAGAGCAAAGACTGGGTACAGCATTTGAAGTCTCTCCCAAGCACTCCTTCTGAAGTGCTGCAGCACAGCAAAGATAATAACTAACAGATGGACTTTCATTCCTAAGTGGTGAATAACCTCTTCGTGTGGTTATGATTTGGTGAACATGGAAGTAGTGAAATGCACTCTTGAATTAGGTATGAAAGGAAAGTTATATGGCAGAAAGTAAACACGATGTATTGAAATAATGTGGAATTTTTATATTTAACTTTGTCACTAGAATTCTGACATTCTAGAAATCTGGAACGCAGCAAATTTTGTTAGTCTGTACGTGTGAAAAAGAATTAGAAAATTCAACGAGCAAAAAAGCAGAGTCTTCAGAAACAAAAAAAGGAAATGACTTGCCATAACACTTCCCTTGTAACTAATTCTTACCAACAGCTGAACAGTATGCAAGACTACTCTGCTTGAACACTCTTTTAAGGAAGGGGGACGGGAACCAAGTTCCAGTTAATATTTTAATATATAAAAATTATACTACAGTTTACACAAATATTTAAAAACCTGCTAGCTCCGCCTTCCACTCTTGGTCTATGGTTTTTCTCCCGGTCTAGGGCCTCCATAATTCGCCTCAACAGATGTTCACTAACCTCTCCTCCATACCTGCATAGCTCAACCTATACCAATACAGACCAGATGCCTGGCCAACCCCTTTTCAAGTCAGATCCCCACCTTAAATAACACTTCCATCACGAATGTTCTTTTTCTGAAAAAAGGAAAATTAGGACAAGAAACTTTCTCTTATCAACCATTTCGCGCACAAGTCCTGCTAGGAACCAACTAAAAAAGCACAGGAAGAAAAGCTGCCAGCGTATCAGGAAAGCATCTCAAGACATTATCACCATCTTCTAACTATACCTACATACACAGAACACATAAAGGCACTTCCAAATAAGAAGAAATCCATGAACCTGTTCCTTTTCCTTGCCTTATTTTGGCCATAGATCATCCTCAAACAAAGACTGTATTAAGACAAGCTGTAACAATCCATGGTCTCCTCTTTTATGGGCCATAAGAGGCCCCTCCACTAGGGAAACCAAGGAACTGCTGAAAACTAAAGTGTAAAAAGGGGAAAAAAAAAAAAGCCACCACCACCAACAAAAACAAACCAAAAAACCCACAAAACCCCTCTTCTTACAAACATATTTCAGGGAGTTAAAACATCCTGGGACAAAAAAAGGTAATACCCAGGTGAGGACAGCAGAACACCAATTGTCACCTGAATTATCTGGCACAATAGTAGATGTCCAGAAAGATTTAATGGTTTGTTCACTTTTACCCTAGAAAACATACAAAACAGTTAATGGGAAGAAGAGATAAGCAAAATAAGACTACAAGTATGTCACCGTAGAAGCACAAAGGCTGTCCTTGTTTAAACCTCTTGAGAATGAGGCAATTGCACAAAGAGAAAAACACAGTAAAAGTTGTTTAATGACAATAATGGAAAAATATATCAATTGATGGCAAAACCCACAAAGCAGATAAGGCATCTGCTGCAACAATTTAGTGGACTGAGCATTAAGAGTGATGTGGTAAAAGGATTCAGAATGCACAATAATGATGTAGATTAACTGAAGTACAAACCATTCTGCATCTTTCAGTTATGGGAGAAAGTACGACACAACAGAAGGAAAATGTGAATCTAGCAAATGTCAGTTTCCTGGATTCAGTAGAATTTGGTTCAAAGACGACAGAAGTGATACTGAATTTCAAGAAAGCAAATACTTTCTCCATCTCATAAGACATAAGGAAAAGAAGGAACAAAATCCAGCAGCAAGTAAAGATGCTGTAATTCAAGTGCATCATGGCAACAGTCGTTTACACATACAGGAATTTACTTACTTTGCAAAGCCAGGCAGCTTTACAAACTGCTCAAAAGCTCAAGGTTTACAAATCTTTAAGTGGTATAGAGCAGATGTACCAAAAAAGGGTATACCACAATCATGTAAGGTTACTACATGACTGAGTTAAAGAAACAAAACAGCCTAATGAGTTAATGATAGCCAGAAGGCCTAAAGGGAATATGAAATTTCACAAGGGAAAAGTTATTAAAAAGAGAGTGGGTTGGCTACGGAAGACGAATGCCTGAAGTTTCAAAAACTTAACAAGATATTACTGGCATCTTTAGTACAAGTGAAAGCTGCGGGTGGTTCCCCAAAAATGCAGGAAAGTCAAAATATGTAACTTGTACCATTAGTAAAGTACTGGCATGATCACAGAGAAAAAGCAAATGTCGTAAGTCTACTTTAATTACAGTACTTCTGTTACACAGCTGTGAGAGAGTGAAAGAGTTAACGTATGTTGATGTCTCAAACACTGTGGGCGGACAAGTTAAGGTCTGCATAGAGACAACTTAAGGTCTCCATACCACCACTAAACCACAGGTGAGAAGCCGACCGGCACAGAGCCGGGAGGCACGTCAGAGGATGCGCAGTTCTGCCTTCTGATGGGCCTTGCAACTCACCATGTACGGCCGCAGGACACGCGGAGTTCATTTGAGGAAGGGGCTCACGACCACCCGAAAGACCCCTCGCGACCACCCCCCCCAACGGCGCCTGCGCGGAAGATGAAGAACATTCTGGAACAAGAACCATACGAGTCCTCATGGGGGTGAGACTGGAGGCGGGGACTAGCCTATAAAAGACACAACTTCGAGGACTCCATGCTGCTGCTGCTGCTCCGGACCTGCCTCTCCCACCCGGTGCCGGCACAGCCGGAGGCCCTGCGCCGCAGGAGCCCCACGCCCACCACTGGAGAATTGCCATGTTTACCATCAACATTGCAGGGTCCAAGGGCGGCGATCTCTTTCTCTTTCCCCTTTTCTCCTTTTTCTTTTCTTCTTGTAAGTATTTCAACTAGAACCCACATTGCCTACTGTTACGCTTTCCAAGTTCAGGTTGGTTTTTACCATCAATAAAGCATTTAATCCATCGTTTGGTGTAGTTTCACCTTAATTTAGCCCAAGGGAACCGCAGAACCGCCACAATCCTCCCTGGGCAGCCCAGTTTGGATCGTGACAACAACCTCATGAAACATTACTGTAAATAATTTTAGGGGTGGGGGGGTGTACTGAGGAATACCAAAGGATGCAATGAAAAACTCTTAGTACACCAAGTTCAGAAAACTACTAGGTCAAATCTCATTTGACAAATTAACATAAGCAGTGCACCAATAAAATAAACAGAAATATAAAACTGATGAGAAATCAGTCCTTGTAAATTGGCAATACTTTTGTTATTACACTTGGGTTAATCTAATGAACCTCCCCTTCAGGAACAGGAAGAATTGATACTTCTGTAATTTCAGATCCCTAGATAGCAAATTCTAACTTCCAAATTTAGCTCATACGGAGATAGCCTGAATACCCCTAACATGCTGTACTAAATGGTGGAAACATATCCACAAATTTATACTTACTTGCATGGGAATCACAGCGCCATAAACCTTCCATTAAGGGGTTACTAATGCTTTACAATGAAAAGAAAAAGCTATGAAATAAAGAAAACAAATGATTTTCTTGGCAAACAAGCAGGAAGGTCAATTCCCTCCTTGGCGAGGTCGAAACAATCAGCCCTAGCTCATTTCCGTCAAAAAAGAGAAAAAACAGAAGGATTCCCCTTTGGCAGCACCAGCAGGAAATAACAAGTTTTCTCCTTCCTGACTGGAACAAGGAGAGGTTCTCCTCTGCTCCGACTTTGTGAAAACACTGATGGCTACACTGCCATGTTTCACAGCACTGCAGCTTCCAAGTTCAGCCTATCGCTTCGACTGCCCTCAAATGCGAACGAGTTTGTATCTTTGCTCCCAGGAGCCTCCTACTCCAGGCTCCCCACGCTGCCTGGTCCTCAAAATTGAGAAACTCAGCTAACTTTAAGTCAGCATCTCACTGTGTCTTCTTCCAAGAAACTAGCAGCAAATCCTCTTTTTCCTTCAGAAAAAAAATCAACAGCAACCCAGACAGATACAGTTGAATTAAACCCCTCGATACCTCTCACAACACTTACGCTAGACCAGAATAGGACAAACGGTTTGAACATTATTTCTGCTCTACAGCCCGTTTTTACCAGCTCCTTCCCCCAGCCAAGGGACAACAGATTATTCAACAGGGTTTTTCCAACTGCAATCTTTTCTTAGACTTTATGGCCTGTCTTCTTGCCTTCAAGCCTGCCTTATATGTGCATGCTACACAGTTCACGGACTCCCACGAAGGCATTTTCCATATTACGCATATGTTACATAGCACATACATACAAGCAAGTTCCTCTCTGCTCCCTAGGAGAGATGGAGGGCTGGAGCAAACTGCAAGATTTGTTCTCGAAACAGCCGTTCCTAGATGCACACTTCCTCAGAGAGAGGGGAGAAAATCTGCCTGTGTGTACACCGGGTACGCCGCTCCCATGCTTCAAGCCCTGTTATGATGCAGAAAAGAGGCTACTGTGTACAGTTTTCTTTATGTTTTAGGATTTGGGGTCTGCCTACCTGCCTCGCAAGCATGAAGGGTCTGAAGGTCTTGAGGTCTGCCTGTGGTGCTCACAGAACACCACTAGGCGACTCGACAGGACAAACCACCGGCTGAAGACAACACTAACACTTTTATTGCTATTTCATCCTCCACCTCTTTACTTACATATTCCCCCTCTGTGAGTGGTCTGGATCTAACTTGCTCCAACACAGACTGCAGAATTTTGGAGCAGAGGCTATAATTTCAAATAAATCTTTGTGCAAGAGATGTCTCAGTCAGCGACTCTCTAGCTGGGACACTCCAGAAACCCTAATGCAATACCATTAATTATAAAACAGTTCATCCAGAAGAATTCAGCATGGGTTACAAAACGTTGGATTGTTACTTTAAAAAACAGGCGCCTACTGGTTCATAAAGGAATCCCTTTCAAGAAAAAAAAAAAAAAAAGAATGATTGCTCAAGATAGTAAAACAGACAAATTCTCGGTTTTTTTGAATCATCCCAAAAATCTTCTCAAAGGTCAAGTAACTGCAGTCAGACATCATAAACATTTAGCTATGCATGCTACAGATTCAGACCGTACACACTACTTGTACTCAGCAACAACCAGCTTTCTGCTTTCCATCTATGTTGTGTAATACAGGGTTTCAATGAAAAATGTAAGTAGATAGGAAGTAAAAGTGACTATTTTTTACAGTAAAAGCTGCGTTGCTGCTGGCATCTGTTGCTCTGCATCGCTTTTGTCAGCAGAGAGACCGACGTTCAGATAAAGAAGAAGCAAGTGAAAAATGACACTGAAATGGCTGCAGTGACAAAACTAGAAAGCCTGAAACCACCTACAAGAAAACGTAACGAAGTATTCCGTAAGAAAAGCTGAAGTGTTAATAAAAAAAACCCCACAAAACAAAACCCAACACTCTGGGAAAAAACCAGCAGCGAGTATTAATACACAGGAGCGCTGTGTTTAAGAAACGGACTACAGACCAAATTCTCTTTCCCCTTGAACAGTACAGAGTCGCCAGAGCCTGACTGCAGTTGTGCAGTGAAGAATGACTATTGTAAGCTCGCTCCCTGCTTTTGTAAAGCTGGCAGGGCTGCTTTTGTGCCAGCTGCTGCGAGCTAGAGAGGAGTAATGAATTCTTCTGTCAATCTTCTGCTGGCATAGGTTAAAGCCAGCTTGGGGTCTGTTCCAACTCATGCCAAGGCCAGCAGTTCAGCCGGGGATTTGTATCGTTAATTCCTGTCTCATGTATACCACGTACCACACAAACGTGAAGAGAAATTGTTTCCTAAATAAGGCTAGAGAATCTTAAATAAACCACCCCACGCTTTTCAACATTCGCAGAACACGCAGAGGAGGAAATAATGCTTGAAATGTGCCAATTCCAGTATATTTATTTTGCTAGATGAAGTAGTGTTTTTGAAATAAGATCGTGATGTGATGATAAAAAGAACTGATCCATGCACCACACTAATAGCAATGACGTTTTAAAGCAACTGAGTTATGTACGAAAAGCAGAAAGCAAAGACTATAAGCTCTGTTGGTTCTACATGAAGTTATTCACAAATGATAATGCAGAACAAAGTGCCCTAGGAAGATAGTATGAAAAATTAAGGAAAAAAGCAACACTATCAATATTTGAGGCTATCTGCAATGTATTTAAATGTAACAGTTTTTGATAATCTTAAAATCACTGACAAAACAGATATCTAATAGACATTTTTAATGACAGGAAAATAAATAATCCAATATAAATATGACATTTAAAAAGATTTGGTTCCATTACATTTATATTATTCTTCGAATTCCAAGACGATATTCTAAAAGTCTGTTGGCATCTTTGCACGCACTAAAGCAGAAAACTTACTTCATCTTCCTAAATCTATTACTGTGACTACTGCGACCTACTAATGTGATCTAACCCTTAGTTATTTAAAAACAATAGACTACAAAAGAAAATTCTCTTTGAGCCCAGAACTCAGTCATCCAAGGAAATAACTCTCATTTCTGCCAGCTGATCTTGAGACAGGGAAGTGCTCCAAAATTACTAACACCATCCAGCCTTCTGGGAAGCAACTGCATTGGATCAGTTAAAGCAAAGTAAGTGTTCACCACCATAAAGCAATGGCATTTAGGAGAGAAGAGCCTCTGATACTTGCTTAGCAGCTTTTCTTCCCTGTGGTCCACAAGAATTAAGTGGCAAACATGCCAGTATTCTCATGCGTGCCAGCCAATGTCACCACAGAGGGTAAGAAGCCCCTTGATGCTGGAGCTGGTACAAAAATGCTTTTGATATTTTTGGCTTTCTGAGTAATCGAAGCATGAGCTGCACCAGCACTACTGATATAAAAACCAATGCTACAACTGATTCTATACGCATCCCTGTACGGTGTGGCAGTTTTACAACAGGAAAGCTACAGGATACAGTCTGGTATTGCTCTGTACTCCAGCTCCTTGAAGGATATGGTCCACTGAAAGCAGTGGGCTTTGAAAAGATTTTAAAGGCCAACCAGACTCTGTTTTCCAAGCGCCTAAATATTCTGTCAGTGCCTACTGATTATCTTCAAACCCCAAAAAATCTTCTTTAACAACTTATTCTGAAACAATGTTCACATGCCATTCTGAATATATTAACAGGCAAAAAAGAAAACTATTATCTAAAAGACCTAACACTGATGTTTAAGAAGGCATTATTTTTTAATCCCATTAAACTAAATGCATGTGATTAAAGACAGGCAACTATCTAAACTAGATTCATGCAAGGTATTACTGAACCCAGTAAAAGAGATATTCTGTTTGTGTGGTTTAACCTCATTAAGATTTAATTAATTGTCTCTTAGATTAAAATAGCTACTGTAAACCAAGTCTGTTGCAGTTATTTCTCTTCTAGAAATAGGATCATCTTGTACGATAAGGATGAGTACATAACTTTTTCATTAAATATCTGTAGTTACGAAAAAACCAACTCTGACGATTAACTTACTTATAACAAATATCAAGGGCCTGTTGCAATTAGGAATTCTTTTTTTTGGGGGTTGGGTTTTGGTTTTTTTTTTTTTTGGTTACACAAAGCCTAATAAGGCAATTCTCAGGAAAATAAGAAGGTGTATTTCCCAAACCAGATTGTATAATTTGGCAGTTGCATCTTTCGTTTCCTTAGTGGAAAAAGCAATACTCTTACCATATGAAGTCACTTTGAAGGCATCCCAAATAAAGGACTGAAGACAGTCAGGACACTAATTTATCCTGAAGAAAGAAAAGACTACTTTATAAAAGAATGTAGACTGTAAAAATCATCCAAGAGGCAGCAGTTAAACCTTTCTTGGAATAGTTACAGCCTAGGAGAGAATGGACACCAACCACCAACTAAATATTGCATAACAGGTGATAGAGGCAAGCACCACCACATGGAAAACTATTATAACCCATTCAAATGCAGATTTTTTCCAAACCAAGGTTTGAGAGTTGTGTAATACTCATTTTTTCAAACCCTCCTTCATAAGAGTCCTTATAAAGTAAGTGCAGTTAATGAGAAGACGATCAAGTGGTGTAACAGTCATGGTGTTATAGAGTGTTAGGTGACAGGTAGGGAGGAGAGGACAGGATGAGAGATTATG
>VYZW01060169.1:2617-15574 GCA_013401315.1 Balaeniceps rex
AAATTTAGCAAAACGAACTTCACTGGAGAAGACTAGCTTGCAAAAGCCTCGCCATCTCCAAACTTAGAACTGTAATGTTAGGTTCTTCTGCTTCTTCCCTGAAATATCTGTTTCCTCTCAAAAATGACAGGAAGACTGGATTTGGACTTTTCCAGTTCAGAAACACCAAGTGAGTCCCACTCATTTAGTTTGTATTTTTAAAGTGCATTGAAAATCCACCATACAAAAATTAATTACTCCATTTTTATTAATGATATTTAAAAGGCTAATAATCAATGTTTGATACTCTAGGGTGCAGAGCTTATGCATATGTGCCTATATACATTACACATATGTCTATATGCATATCTTTCATAGTATTTTAAATTACAGAAAAGAGACTCAAATGCTAACTTAGTTAATTTGGGGGCAGAATATGCCTTCAATTTACTCTCTTTGCATTCATAGCAGTCATAACAGCTCTGAGGCTGGATAGTTTCTAAGGTAAACCAGAGAACAAGAGCATACATGCAAAAAAAAATAAGTTAATATAATAATAAGGACAATTAGTTTTAAGCACTGGCCCTACTGAACCAAATGGAAGGTGTCATTGCTAAGATTTTACCCTGCAAATGTAAATAACTGCCTTTGAACTAGCACTGCAGGAACTGCGGCAAACATTCTTAATACTTTAATGATAAACAATAGATACAAATGTGCCCCACCTAGACAACGGCAGGGCACTTACTTCTAATTAGCAATTAGTAATGTCTCTCCCAGTTTTGCTATCTTTGTTTGACAAGTCACAAAAGTTCTTTGATATATTCTTTGAAGTGGGGTGCAGGGTTGCAGTTTCCAGAGCTGGGTTTTACATATCACCTGTCACTATTCCGCTGCTAAACTTTCAAGATAAATGAATATAGTATGAATAAGATGGACACATTAAATAACATGCACCCTCTCTTTCCCTATTTTGGGCTTCATATTCATGTGCCTCTGGCTATGGCTACACTAACAAGTAGAGCAGCCCAAAATTGTTGGTCCTAAGGATCCAGCGTCTGCGCTACAGACATTTCAAGGGGGTTTTGCTTTCCTTTAGTTCTGGTGTGGTCCCATGGACCGAACATCAGCCAGTGGTTGGAGCGTAGCCGCTGGAGTGCATCTTCCGGTTCAGTGTCATGTAGAAGCAACCCAGCTTGTATACTTAAGACATAAAAGAAAACACAGTAAGAGAGGATGACCAAGAGCTGGGCTTCAGAAATACACCCCTGCTCCAAACTAATTTGCTAGTTGAGATGTGTCCTATGTTTCATCCTCACAGACGCGCTAGCATGGAATGAAATAAGTCACCAGAGTTTTCTGCCATTTCATAGAAGCTATGCCTCCATGCAAGGACAATAAACATTTTCAGAAGTCACGTAGTACCCCAACCACTGTAATTAAAATAATTACCAGGCTAGACTCTTTGTGGGAGGAAATTAAAGAAGCCACACTGGTTTACAATGGATGAGGCTCAGATACTGAATTTTCTTATTAACATGCTGCTCTACGTCTTTAAAGAGAACAAAAAAAAGACTTACTAGCTCAAAAAAATTCAAAGATGTTGCAGCAAACACCACAGAAAATCAGAATGGTGTTTTTAAACGTTCCACCTAGCCTCAATTTTAATTTCAATACATGAGTGGGCTTCTAAGAAAAATGTTTCATAACCTAAGCTTTTCACACGCCCGTTTTCATCCAGTTGTTGAAAAATGTAGAGGATTAAGAACTTTTTGCCTTAAATAGATGCAAATCCTATTTTATTACTCATTTATGTAATGTACAGAGATGCAAATCATATTTCATTATTCATTTATGTAATCATGTTTTAGGAAGGGCAAGGAGACAGCAGAAGTGGAAAATAAACTCATTCAGGCCTTTTTATTTCCTAGTCCCCAACCATTTTAGCATCTTCAGTGATGGAGAGATCAGGACAGAGGGGTTTTTTATACTGACAAGTCCAAATTTCAATCTTGCTTTGGCAAAGGAAAAAAAAAAAAAGAAGAAAATAATCTCACACTGTTTAGAGAATAATTATTTTGTTTTTCTTTCCTGGTCAAATATAATTTCCAATTACAAGAATCACTGTGTGTTAAAGCATCCCCTTGACAGCTAACACGGGGCATATAGCTTGTTCATTACATCTGGCAAAGTAAACTCGAGCCATCATTGGCAAGAGCCAGCAGAACGGCTCTGCTACAGTGGAAGAAAGGGATTCAACACGACTAGAACCCAACTCTTTGCCTAGCTATCCCTAAGGAAGAGCTGGTACAGTAAAAACACCCCAGCAAGAAGCCAGAAAAAGAAGAGCATTCACAAATGGACTACTTTTAAACACAGATGCAACCTAAGGAAGAGAGCTGGTCTGGGGCTTGAAAGAAATACTGTGGTTAGAGAAGCAGGAACAAGAACGGCTCTGCATATTTTTCTCAAGCATAGTGACCAAAGCCCTCAGAAGCCTCTGGAGCATTAAGGTCAGGGCTGGGAGTTTATATTCCCCTGCTGCTTGCTCTGTTGTGTCTGTACCTGTCTTACGTGGCTTATGAGAAATGCCTGTGCTTTCAGCAAGTTCTTTTGCAAAGCACGCACTTTCTACTTTAGTTGTGATTCGTTCTTGACCAGCAGGATGATAAATTAGAGTGCTCAAGTAAATTAGAAGTCTGGAAAAAGCCAAGAACCAGCTGGGAGGGAACTAGGAGAGGTTTAGTACCTGCTTTAAGGCCTCGGACATGCAAACTGAGAGGACCTGCATCGCAATGAAGATGGCCAGGCACAGTCCCTACAATTGGAGAATATCTCTCTGAGGAACAGAGACACTGAAACTGTTTTTTACCCAGACTTGTCTAGCTAGAAAGCACACAAGACCCATAAAGAGCTCTCACTGTAGTAATCAGCTGACCATTCACTGTCAGGGTTGACAGTCCTGAGAAACTTCACCTTTTTCAGGAAACACAGCTAGAGCAATCCACTTCAAACATATTGAACATCAGTGAAAATAAAGCAGCAGTTTCCTGGTCTAAAGCATTGCTAGCTTCTGGCGTGTTAATCCCAATTGTCATAATGGCCCGGTGCTTTTCTGTGCTGACATCTCTCTTGCCATGTAAAGACAAAAAACAACCGTCAGACTAAAAACGCATTTGGGTTCATTAAGAAGGGCGTCTGGGATGCTTATGTTCTCCCATTACATTTACTGTGACACTTCAAAATAAACACTAGAGGTAAACCTAGGGTATTATTTTTTTACCCTCACAGAAGTTACTTCTTCGCAAATGTGATCCATCACAAAGCATGATTTCAATTTTTACACTACCATGTTTAAATGGATTTTGCTCAGTTTGTATTTAAAAATCAACAAATTAGAACATAGGCTATTTCCTGGGGATTTATAAGAATGACCAGCTGTGAAGAATGGATGGTCTCAGGCACAGCTGGGGACCACTAATCTCTGTGCACAAAATGAAAAATATTAAACTTTTCCTTAATGCCTTAGAGAGATCTAGTTGGGTCTGTAGGCATGCACCATCTGTAGAGACTTAGTTCACAGAATCCTGCACGCTTCAAGTTGCTTGAAAACTCACTTGGTAGTCCCCCTTCAAAAAACATTAACTTCTAATTAGGCAGTAATTGGGACTAAGTGAGAACAGAGAAAAATTAAGTTTTCTTGAGATACAAGAACTCAAATGCACCAAGAAATGAAATCCAGGAATTAAATTCTATTCTCAGGGTAAGGAACTAGCCTGTAAACCTTCTGGGAAGGGATTGTCCTTTAGGATGTGTTTGAACAGCATCTAGCAAAATAGCTCAGATTTCTAGGCACTATTGTAACACAAAACAATAAAAACAACTGCAGGAATTTACACAGAACTATTCCAAACAACTCAAATGAAATGGTGAGTGCCATTCAAAGATGAAGGTACATTCCTTGTAAATGTATAGTTGAAAATACAATATTTTGACTTTAAATAGCACTATGGAGGGAGCTGATGCTTGAAATTCAGAAGAAACAATATGGCTGATTTTCAGTTTGTTTCATCCTACTTTCCTCAATACAGCCAGTTGCATTTACACAAACTAAGGTTCTGGCCTTATTACTCATTCCCGATGGACCCAGGGAAGGACTCATCTCTCTTTCTGCCTTGTACTTGTGGAAACGTTAACGTCAAAAACTCACTAGAGAAAGAGGGCAGGGAGCCCCATGGCAGGACATACTCTGCAAAGAGGTCTGTCGATCCTGCACAGCTATCTATTTACACATTTGGGGATAGAAAGACTAATAGTTGTGGGAACAGGATATTTTGTCATATATTATTATTCTGGATTGAGAGTGAGGAAAAACCGCTGGCTTTCCTTCTAAAGTTATTGTATTTTCAATTGCTCACAAGGTCTCCCAGAGCCCACAGAGGTATTCTGTTAAACACTGAAATAAATAAAAACTGCTGTCTGATTGGCCAGAGATGAATAATTTCTACTACCCCCACATGTATCCATCTAGGATGTGCTTATTTGTATGATATGTGAAGTAATTGTTTAACACTACCCCAGAACATAGTATTGTTCACCCAGAGAAAGCTACACAATAGAAATTTATTGACTCATCATACTACTATTTTTTAGCCAATTATGTGCCAGGATTTTTCCTTCGGATACATAACAATAGCAGAAAGACGCTTCATTTCCTTGGGACTATTACTCTCCTGGGTGGCAAAATTAAAATCAGCCTCTATAAAACACACTTGTGACAGCTTACAGCAACCCCAAACGGCACAAAGGGCATCCTTTTTTCTTATATGCTATTAAGAGCAATCTGGAAAACTGAGGGGGAATAGAGGGGGTGCCGTGTGGGCCAGCACAAAATCTGTTCACCAATTCTGTCCCACCAAAAGCTTCCATGCAGGACAGCAGCTGTCACAAACAACAGGGTCCAGAGGTGAGGTGACGGCAATAATCGCAGTTATTACGGAATAAGGAGACGCTTGGTGGCAAACTGCCTTGCCACTGTCCTAAAAAAAAAAAAAAAAAAAAGAAGTGACCTGTTCGTTTTATTTCTTTGGAGATTGGCACAAGGCCTTTCCCTGTCACTCTGCTGCTGCAGGAGACTGGGGACAGCCAGAAAGACCCCAGGCCGGCCTCACCCTCCTGCCCAGCCCTGGGCAAAGGAGGCGGAATTTTCCTGGTTATCCCGTTAAAGAGACTAAAACCCACGAGCTGAACAGGAGAAGAGAAAAAAAAAAAAACAACAAAAAAACCCACATATAAACGTGTGTAGACATAACGCCTGTGTGCGGCACACGCGCAGGGAGTAGGTGCCGTACGCCGCCGCAGCAGCGCCCTCTGCCGGGCGGCCGCCGCCATAGTGGCTGCCACAGCCAGGAGCGGGCGCACCTGCTGCGGCGTCNGGTGACGGCAGGTCTTGTGCTGGAGCCCCTGACTGACAGCTGGGTCCAAATGAGCAGCCGAGATTATGAAAAAAATACCTAAAATACATATATTTACACCGCCACCCCTTCCCCTGCCAAATCCCAGCGCTCAGGACTTGCCTCAGCAAGCACAAGGTAGAGCAAAAAATTTAACGGTGTTACCTCCCAGCTTAAACAGCATGGTTGGTCATTTAACTGATCCATTTGCACAGCTTACTAAATATGAAAGAGTGTGGAGGGACAACGTTTGGTAACAGCATCTCAGTAACTGCTCGAGCGGCACAGAGGCTCGGGGTTGTGCATGGATGGCGCTGGCAATGATCCCCAACAGCAGGCGAGACAGTTGTTTTGGGTTTTTTTAAAACTTCTGTTAAATCTAGCAGACAGCACCGTGCATTCCCTCACGGCGGCTGTAGCTGCTCTATCCACTAATCGGGGACACGGACTTCAGCAAGCATAAATGCACAGCCCTACGGAAACATCTGTGCCCACCTCGTGTTAAACTTGCACTGCTGTTTTCTACGTGCCTTCACACTGACAGCATCCTGATCAAACAAGCCGTTTGGGTAATCAGGAGGCTGAGCAGTCTGCACAGGATCCTGCTGCTCGGGGTCTAGTGCTTTTATCGTCCCTGTGTAACAGCTTAGGCAGATAACCTACGACTCAGACATCCCAGCATGAGTGCATCCGCAGCTGCAGACATCGCATAATAGCATAGCTCTGCAAGGGAAACTTTTATGCCTTCTACAGATACTCCCACCTTGATTTTTCAAAATTCCTCTCCTGCTTAAGAGAAACTCTATTGAAAGTCCTTTTTGCTCCAAAAACACCCACTTATGAATGCTGATAGCCTCAGCTCATATGAGCAAAGCCAACTTTGCTCTTAACTGGTGAAGAAGCAAAAGTTTTCAAAGTTAGTATTTTGAGCATTTTCCTTTATGAAATCTCAAGTGCTTGCTGGTAGATGGCCTTCTGGCCATTTGTGAATGCTCCTGCTTGCTTTTTCTCCATAGCCTCTTACTAGATAAAAGAAACACATCCAAACAATAAACATCGGAGGCCAAAACACATGTATCTGTATATCATTACAGAGTGGCTCCCTAGCTCTTGTAACCCAGATCTGACTTGAGACATGGGCTCTTTACTACAGTTTAGACTAGAATAGTGCTTTGGAGTCTGTTATGATACAGGCCTGTGTGATACAGAATCAGCGATAGCACTGCCTGTTAGTAACACACACACTCCTCACTTCACATCATGCATGTGAAAACTTCCATATGTTCAGCTATCATTTTTAAAATGTGGTTTCCTGTTTGCTTTTTCAGTCAGTGCTCTTCCTTATAAAGTCTGCAATCCGTAAGCACTCTGCAGCAAGTCTGGACTAGATTTGAAATATCACTTCCAGGTACTGTCCCCATATCTGCTGTAAAACACTTACTTACTCTTAACCCAAGTACATTTTTAGTCCTTAACGCACCAAATACTTCTTGCAGCCGGTCTGTGCCCTTCTATTCTGCCAATATATGAGGAAAGTTTTAGAGAAAAGCCCTTAGAACTCATTACATCCAATTTATTAAATTTAACTTCACCTTCTGAATTTTTATTGATTCTACATTCTCCTGTAAACAAAATAAGAGGATGAGGCAAGGGAAAATGGTCTTCATTTCACTAGCCAAAATTTCATCCGGAGTTCTGATCTTCAGGATGACTAAATAGTTGGTGCCATTCCCATATACACCTACTGCCTTTAATAACTTTTTGGCAGAATTTGTAGTCTTCTACAATGGCAAAAGATAAAAAGACTGTTCTTTACACTGCTATCAATCTGGATACATCACTTGGCAAATTGTAATGCCTTTTTAATTATTTTATGTTAGGGAAAGTTGTGTCTCTCCAGAAAGAATATTTGCCCAGTCGCAGAAGTCTCCAGGTTTCCAGTAAATTAACTGATGAGTAACAGAGGTGGTTACGGTAGCCTCTCTTTACTGCCTGTAGAAAACCTCCAACAATTTATTTGCAAGGGGCTTGGCCATAACCCAGAGCAGAGCTCTGAAAGCAAGGAGCCAGCTGCATACCTAACTTGGACTAATACCTGGACCTTGGGGAAGTGATTTAAGAAAGATGTGTACAGTAGTGTGGTATTTTAAAAGGACATGAACAATTTTTAACATAGAAGCCCTGAAAACATCCCCTTCCTAAGGAAAAAAGAGACACAGAAGCTTGGACTTTTGTCCAGGATTATTAATGCTGCTATTTTTCAAATGACAATCCAATGCACGGTGCACTGCAGAGTGTTGCGTGATGTTGGAGGTCACCTCTCATTCTGTGGCATCATGATGGAAAATCCGTCAGCTAAGGCTCCCCAGGGCAAGGCTGTGGCTTGCTAGTATGACTACACAGGAGACCTGAAGCAAGTGCATTTTCCTTGTTCCCCCTTGCTATGGCTAGAAGACATAAGAGCCTCAGCGTGGAGGAAATTGGAGTCTGCTCCTCATATACCTTCCCTTTGGGAACCAATGACTTGGGAAAGGTCATGGATTTTTGCCCAGAGGTCCCTCTCCCACCCTGTGGAAGCAGAGCAGGCAGATGGTGCCTGAGGGTACATTATACCTCCATGTCCTTACACCACATCATGGCTAAGTGATAAAAGGTCCTGCTAGCTCCTGTCAAGGCTCTGTGTGTACATGTATGACTAGACAGAAGGCTTGTGTTTCATCATGATGTATTTGTCAAGTCTGCGTGAGCTGTGTAAGAGACCAGCCTCTTACACAAATGCACTTTGGCTATAGAAGAGGAAGGAGAAATGCCTGGGCCTCGTTTTGGCTAGCAAGTTTTAAATATCAGCTTGATATGGAACTTCCCTTCCTCTGCTGGACTAGCCACTGTGAAATGTGCAAAACCTAAGGATGAAACTATTTTATAGTACACTGATTTCCTTCTCTTTATTTCTCACTGTGGGATACAGTGGCAGTAAACAGTAGGCTCCCGACAGCAAAGCTTTCTTTTCAGACTGGCAGAGGCAGATCCCTAAACAAAACGAGTTCTTCAGCAACAAGAGATTCAAATCTAGTGTCCTGCCTTATCATCCCCTCAGTCCTCCCTCTGTTGAGGCTAACAATTAATGCAACAGTTAAAAGGGACTCAGACTGCAATATCTCAGTATAAGATTTTGTAGTGGTTACACTTTCTTTTTTCCTTTTTGTGAAATACACCAACTAATATAACAAAATCTATCAGTTCACTAATTGATCACGCAGAGGCAGTAGATATATACAGGAAAAGCACCATTTCCTTGGTCACCCTGCAGATCAGAACACCAAATAAACAGTTTGACAGTTGTTGGCTTCAGTGCTTTACCTCAGAAGGGTTTGTTTTACAAACTTAAAGCTAAGTACAAACAGTAAGTAACAAACTGCAAGGCCAATTAGCTTGTTGGCTGTGTACCTTGTTGCCTTTGTCCCCTGGCTCTCCAGGATCCCATTCGAAGAAAAAATAATTAGAAAATTGCATTTGAAATTACTCTCAATGTCATTAATATGATGCGTTCTATTTTTCTCCCCACCATATTTCAACCACATGTCTCAAGTTTCTGTTTCCTAAATGACTGTGTTGAGCTCCCCCCAAGCATGTTTATAGGCCACGTTTTAAAAAGAAACACATTTTAAATTAAGGGTCATATGACTAGAACTTGAGGAAGCATCTGCAGTTTGCTTTTGCAAATGGTCTGTGGTGAGGTGAAGACTTTTTTTTGCAAACTTTCTGGAAAAAAACTTTGCTTTTTGAAAATGTTTTCTGGGAAGAGTTTCTTTCATTTGATAATGCTTTTGATTAGGAAATGAATATCCAAAATATTTTTGTGGGAGAGGCAGGAGTACATCAATTTTGTAGCATGATTTTATGCATCAGTAGAATTAGGAAAAAAACAGCCTTCCTTTCTAGCCTTATGGCTCCTTATCACTCACATATTCCTCTTTTCAAGGGACATCATTGGGTTTAATACCAAAATATCTATCAAAACCAAAAAATTGGTGTTCCTTCTTAATGTTCCAGATGTAACTAATTTCAACTGTAAAGATCATGAATGTGTAATCTTGAACTAAATTAACAGAATTATTTCCATGGGATTTTAAGATTCCCATACTGATGGTTATTTGTGGGTTCTTTTCCTTTCTTTTTGGATTTTCGTCATATGTTATATCATTTACTTGGGTCTTAGAAGGTTAAGAAGTATGTCTAGGCCTCAACACCATGGTGCCTGAGTGTCTCCTAAATTATTAAAAACAGATATAGCAACAACATGAACATCTATTTTTATGTATGGTGCAATCGTTAGTACTCTGACCCCAATTCAGAAAAGGATGTATATCCAGAAAAAAAAAAATCAACATATGTTTAACTAAACATTTGTATGAACCACATGGAAGTGGCAAGATTTAAGTGCACAACTGGAGCTAAACAAGGTATTTCTGTGAATCATATATTTCATCGTATATTCAACTACCAGTGCCACAAGAAAGTAGAACTGCAGAAAAACCCACGTGCTATTGAATAAAATATAATACAGGACCAGTTTCAAGACAGTTATACGTTGCCTTTAAGTTATAAATGAGTATAAAATTTCTGCTGATCTAACTGCTTCTCATAGAGTTTGTGTTTTTCTGTAGAGCCTCACTCATTCTGACGGATATGAATAAATGGAACCAGGAGTCAGTGGTCCATTTATCCCACACACAAGAGAACAATCCAGAAGAAAATTTGAGCCTTAAATTGGTTGCAAGTAAATTAAAATTATAGCATCTGAGAATGAATTGTGGTCTTCTGAAAGCATAAAAAGATGAAATAGTACATTGATTTATATTGGCTTACTACGCCTTTGTCAGTTGCAGAAAAGAATCAGTAGTCAAAGTGATGACTTCTATGAGGAACTAGTGCCAGACTAAGAACTCTAAACTATACAATAATAAAGCTACCAAGAGCCTGTATAGAATTCAGCAACTCTTGGGAAACAATGAATTCAGTTTGAAGTTGTTACACAGAGCTACAAAGCTTTTGGGCTTGTGTCAATAAAATCTGGTTGAAAACGAAGTTTGGTTTCCTTTCTCCAATTTTCTAGTCACAAAGCCATGTGCTACATCTGAACAAAACTGCCACTGGTTTGCTAAAAATCTGCCCCATCCATTTTGACCCAGTTATTTTGTCCCTATATTTCGAGGAAAACAAAGCACGTCCATGATTTTCACTCTTTCTCTGAAGACCCTTAGAGGTCTGCAGTCAAATTTTAAGGTATTTAAGAACAACAATTCAGAAAAGCGTCTCTGTTACTAATCAGCTTAAGTTGGGGATTTAGGGGCTGTTGTCTTCCTGGAAAAAATAGAGGGCCTGCCAACAGAAAACTAAACCTCCATTATTTCTATGTGCCTTTTATTTGTAGAACTGTGCACACACTTCCATTTTCATATCCAGGTGCAGCAGCTGGATTCACATCCCCATTCTTGGGGGCATTTGCACAGGTGTCCCTGCTCCAATCATGTCTTCTAGCCAGGACAGGTTACAGCATTTACAGTGCTTATTGCAGGTTGTGAATAGCTACCACGGTGTCACTGCTGACCACCTTGACTCTGAAGCCAGCTTTGGTCTGACCAAATTTCGAGGGGATGAACTTCACTTTCCGACATAAAAAAACCCATGGAGCCACTAGATGGCACTTTCAAAACACGGTTTTGCACACTCTGTCCAGCGGGCTACGGATCTGGGTCTGAATGGCAAGGTGCACTGTAAACCTATATAATAAATGCTGTTCTCTGAAATGTACAGATTGCCCCAAACAACAGACATATTCAAAAGGTTGACAAAGCAGAACCTCCTTTTTACCAAAGACAGAATTTCTCCTGCCTTCCCCCATAGCATCATCCTCTCTGAAACGCAAGGCCATCAGTATATAACCACGGGCATGCTTAGTATGACATCCAATAACCTGTATAGCATCTGTAGGGACAGAAACTTCATGACAGATGAGATACGTGACATAGTGGGAGCAGCAGTCTCCTTCCTAGTTTGGAAACTATCCGAGAGACCAGATTTTCCAGCCATGAGACTAGAAAATCTATTGCATTTTGAGTATGTTTTGTACGCTGCTTTCCTGCTTTATCCCTTCTCAGCCACTCATGCTAGAGACAATATTGATGAAGGAACTTGGTTTTAAAACCAGAAAACAAAAAGTCTTATTTTAGGCAATAAGTTCTTCAGGACAGGGCTGTCTGTCTCTTTTTATGTTTCTCTAGTGCTCAGCACCACGACAGTGCACGCTGAGTGAGATCTCAAAATTTTCCTGCAGTGTAGATGATTATATAATGGGATTATTTTTAAGGTAGTGTCGCAAGATGTTGCTAATTAGCCATTGGAAGTATCATGACTACTTCTTTTACCCCAGGGCAGAAAAGACCGAAACATGTTACCAGTGCAACAGAGGGCGACAATCTGTTTAGCCTCTTTATAAGAGGGTTTCAGATCAAGAACACCTGAAATACAGAAACTGCTAGGCTGTGTGCTGCTATTCAGAGTTCATTGCCATGGATTGAAATGTTCTAGTTTTATTTTCACTTTTATCACTCATTGCCTACTCCTTTATATAATAATATCTACCAACAATATGTCAGCAGTCACTTTCAGTCCTTGCGCCTTGTTATTTTTTAGAGCTCTGGACGCGTAGTACATGGCATTATCTGGGGTTGAATGGCTCTGGGTGTCTCTGTTTTCATGTGCTGTGTTTTAACCCAGCAGGCAGCTAAACACCACATAGCCATTCGTTCACTCTCCTCCCCTCTCCAGTGGGATGGGGGAAGAGAATCAGAAAAAAAAAAGTAGAATTCTTGGGTTGAGATAAAGACAGTTTAATAGGACAGAAAAGGAAGGGAAAATAATAATAACAGTAATAATAATAATATACAAAACAATTGATGCACAATGCAATTGCTCACCACCCGCTGACGGATCCCAGCCACTTCCTGAGCAGCGATCACTGCCCCCTCAGCCAACTCCCCCCAGTTTATATACTGAGCATGATGTCATATGGTATAGAATGACCCTTTGGTCAATTTGGATCAGCTGTCCTGGCTGTGCCCCCTCCCAGTTTCTTGTGCACCTGGCAGAGCATGGGAAGCTGAAGAAGTCCTTGACTAGTGTAAGCACTACTTAGCAACAACTAAAACATCAGTGTGTTATCAGCATTATTCTCATGCTAAATCCAAAACACAGCACTATGCCAGCCTCTAGGAAGAAAAGTAACTCTATCCCAGCCAAAACCAGGACACATGGCAGTAGAAAGACTGCCCTTATAAAAGCTATATGTCCTCAACTCTTGAAGGATTTTCTGCAGATGGAGTAAAACGGATAATCCATGGAAGTACCTGTAGCGCGCTATGTATTTGGTTGTTCAAGAGGTACTAGAAGTGTAAAGCTCTGGGGGAAAGTTCTCACAGTTCCAGACTTCATGGTTGAGAAAAGGGGCAGAAGATAGCTGCAT
>VYZW01060169.1:17630-35094 GCA_013401315.1 Balaeniceps rex
ACTAAAACATCAGTGTGTTATCAGCATTATTCTCATGCTAAATCCAAAACACAGCACTATGCCAGCCTCTAGGAAGAAAAGTAACTCTATCCCAGCCAAAACCAGGACACATGGCAGTAGAAAGACTGCCCTTATAAAAGCTATATGTCCTCAACTCTTGAAGGATTTTCTGCAGATGGAGTAAAACGGATAATCCATGGAAGTACCTGTAGCGCGCTATGTATTTGGTTGTTCAAGAGGTACTAGAAGTGTAAAGCTCTGGGGGAAAGTTCTCACAGTTCCAGACTTCATGGTTGAGAAAAGGGGCAGAAGATAGCTGCATTCATGAACCAGAGAAGGCTTTGTTCCACTAAGCTAGCATTTCGGATGGTATATGGAAATCTCGCTAACTGCAGCAGTCTGCTTAGTCTGCAAGGATTTAGAATTTTTGTTAACAAGGAAGCATTTTAAGTGTTTTCCAGGCTAATTTCTTTGTCAAACATGAGGAAAGACAGGTTTTATGAAAATGAAAACATATTATGAAAATATATGTCACATACACAAAAAATAATAAAAGAACCTCCTTAAGGTGCAAAGTTGAGCAGAGTCAGGAAATACCAGAATTAAGGTTACTTATGGACCATTAATTTGGTTCCTTTGAGTCTACAAATTCTGTTAGTCTTTAATTTCATTATAATAGTTGATGGTGTTTCTTTCCATACCAACCCTGTTTTATTGAGAATATGTAACTGATTGTCATGTTATTTTGTTATCGATATATAGTCTGCTGTCATTCAACATATGCTCCTTATTTGCTGCACATTATTTAAACCCTTCTATGAATTTGCTCATTACCTTTTCCAAAGCATTAATCTCTTGAATAGCTAAGTGCTTCATAAATCATTTATTTTCATAATACCCATGTAAATAGAGGGTAAATGAGACAACAAGAGATCTTCCAGATGGGAAAGGAGGCAGAGAGATTAAGGTTAAAAACATTCCTTTTGGCTGCTTAACTGGCAATTCCTACAACATGACTTTTTGCATATTTACCACATAGGTAGGCAGGACTCTACTGGTGCTCATGCAGTAAATGAAACACAAACTATTTTTTCACGAATTCTAAGTGACTCATTAGCATCAAGACTGGAAGAAGCAAACATGTTCAGTGGAGAAGCATATACATCTTAACCATATGACATCTTTCCTCCTTTTGCAACATTCTGGTTGACTTCCTAATATGCTTTGTCCAACGTCTGTGACGAAAGGGACAAATCCAGACACAAAACAATGTCTTCATTACATGGCCTTAATTTACCCACACAAAAAGTTTCCATCTTGTGCCCTCAATGAGGTAAGACTTCTGTTGAAAGAGATTGATGGGAATAATTAAGGAATGTGTCCTAATGATACCACCAAAGAGCCAAACAGAAGGTGGAACAGCAGAAATTGCTGATTTTTGAATTCTTGAATCTTACTGTTTTCTTGTGTGTATTACACGCATCAATTTTCTAGGTTTTTTTCTTTGTGAATCAGCCTATAGGGAACTTCTACATAGTACTTTGCCAGAAAAATGGCAAACCTCTGGCATCACCTTCTGGTGAAGAAGAGAGTGCGCTCTGGCAGGCACAGATTCCTTTACTCCTTCAAAAAAGGAGCAGTTTCATTCACCAATCCATATCATGCCCTTGTCCCTATTCATCTTTGCCATCTCCTTAGTTCTAGTCTCCTTACCTACTACACCTGCTTTTGACTTTTCACGTTGGCTCCAATCTCCATGCCTTTTCCCTGCTAAGCTTGAGTCAGGGTCTCCCTCATTGCCTTTCTGTCTCCTTTCCTAGTGTCTTTGCCTAAACACCTGAGTTTCCTGTTCCTACTTCTTCATTCAAGCTGTCTCCTACCCCACCAATGACTCCCAGTCTAAGTCTCCAACTGCAGGCTTGTTCAATCTTAGACCCCACTTTGTAATGCACTTATTTGTATCCTTCCCTGGATTTATCTGGGGAAATCTTCTTCTAATGTATGTGTAGAAGAGAAACATTGGTTTAGGATTTACCAGATAGATCCTGTAACTTGGGACGGTTGGCCTATTTTAGCTTTTAAAGCATTACGTTTTAGTTAAACTGTATCCTACATGTGTAGATAATTTTTCTCAGGAAAAGGAGGCTTTAATTTAGTGTTCTGAACTGACTTGAAATTCACATTTGTCATAATTTATATCAACTATCCTGCCTATCCTTATGTGTAAAGGAGACCTTAGGAGATGAATCTTAGAACATAGAATGAGCTGGTGCCTTTGAGTCATCTTACCACTTTGCATCTTCCACTAGCTTGACTCTTTGACTGAATCCCTGAATAGGATATGATACAAACAAACAAAAATCACAACACCTGACTGCAAAGAGAAAGTACAGAGGGCTCAGAGACATCATTAATATGTGTGATGGGGGGGGGGCAGTCTTGATCAATGAGTATTTTCCTTCTGCAGCATTTTCATGCAAAGCCACTAATAATACTGTATTCTTTCTCTATTTTAGAATTTTCTCTGTGGAATTCATCCAACTCAGAGCAATGTGTATAAAATCATTCCATCCACTTATACTCTCCATTATGATCTTCTTGCCATTATTGTTGCTAATATTCTTGTTCCGGTCAAGCCATCTATTGCGCAATTTGGCTAGCGATTAAGATCTAGGATAATTAACAAGAATAGGTGGTGACACAGAATAACGCAGGAGAGACAAAAATCTAAGGAGCAAGGACCAAGGAACTATTTTATATATTTTATACAAGACACAAATTACAATACTCACTATACTTTTTCCTCTCTCCTGTCATATAGTTCCTACAAGGAGAATGAAGACATTAAATAAAGAGGACACAAAGAATCAATTTCTATTTTTTTCCTCTGGAAGAGTGAAAATTAGGTGTTTGCTTAGCTGTTTGGGGTTTTTTGAGGTTTTTTTGTTTGGGGGTTTTTTGGTTGGGGTTTTTTTGGTGTTTTGTTTGTTTGTTTTTTGTTTGTTTGGTTGGGTTTTTTTATAAGAACTCACATGTCAGTTAGACACTAGAATAAGGGGCCAAGATCTAAAAATACTTTCCAGGCTGACTGTCTCTGAAATTCTACTCGCTGCATTGTACTTGGTACTCTAGGTACTGAAAGTTTCTGCTTATTCAAGCACAGAATTTGAGCAAACCACTGCTAAATACTGCATAAAGTATATGACGAGTATGTCTTACAGAAAATACTTTGGTACACAAAATTGTTTCATTGTAGGTGAAAGGTTATTATCTTAGAGTGAATAGCTGTGACTCAGAGTCTGACTAATCAGAGTCTGAGTGAGAAACAAAAGGCAAATTCAGTGAAACTGGTTTGCATCTGGCTAAAGAACAGGCTATTTCAGTTCAAGTTTTGTTTGTATCATCAGGTTGTTGGACAACACAAAGATCTGGAGTATGTGGCTTACGTGTCTCAGCATATATCCTGTTCCTTCTCTGGATATCCCTCTTCATTCATTTCATGCACGATAAAAGGAATTGCCATGTCCATTTCCAAGGGACAAATTGTCCAGTAAACAACGTACAAGCAAGGGCAAGGACTTCTCACAACAGACCTAGCACATACAGTACACCAGACTGCGATTAATCGCAAGGACACCAGCGTCACATCCCACGAACGAGAGCGCTCGGTTTGCCGGTGGCAGGAGTCGTGTCTTGCCCTCGCACCTTTTGGGGGGACTGCAGCCTCCCCGACCCACGCCGTGGTTCAGCACCCGGGACAGCGCCCGCGCCCCGCAGCGGCCTCCCACACCGCAGCATGTCTGCGGCCGGCCTGCCCTTACCCCACGCGTGGCGACGGCAGCAGCGTGGGGCAAGGGAGGCCGCAGGCTGCGGCAGTAACTTTTACTAGGCCAAAGTGAAGTAGCTGGCAGAAAGAGCCAAGGATTTTTAGTACAGTCTCGATTCAAGCGCTTCTGACACCTTGCCGAGCTGGTGAGAAGTACACGCAATGCATCATTTGAATAGGATGGCTTGTAACAGCTGAGCTCCCCCCACCCTAACTTCACTTCTTTTCCCCTTACATCTTGCTGTATCTTATTCAATATACAAGATACAATCAGGTACCAAAGGAGAATACTCAAGCAGTGTATTTGCTGCTGGTACAGGCAGGATTAACCACAATGACAAGATGACTAATAACTAATAAATGTACAGCACGATCTGTTCACCATTTTAAATGCTCAAGTTCATGAACAAATCTGTCCATTTAATGTCAATTCTCTTTCCTTTCAAGCAAAGTTGCTGAAGTATTCTATTTAATTGCATTTGTCTGTCAAAAGACCACATAGTATCATTTTTCCAAATAGTTTGGGTATATGGGGGGAAAGAGTTCTACATCACTGCTATGTTGGCTATATTGCACATTTAAATACACTGTACACTCTCTCATAAAAGCAGTCTTGATTCTGCAAATAATGATTCAGTTCTGTTCATGAGCTGCGGAAAAGAAGCAAGATACACCCAAAAAAAAAAGCCAACGCCACAAAACAAAAAAGAGAGAATATGATCACCACCTGCCACAGTAGCAGGGGGGTTGTGGAAAGCAGAGATAAGCATTTATCATGAGGGACAGCAGGAGATCTTTGTGAAGACAATTTCAGTTCATTGTAAAAGATGTAGGGAAAGGATCTAAGGAAGGAGTGGAAGAGAAGAGGTCAGGGTAGCGAGGTGAAAGGGGCAGCTGGAGTGAAAGAAAGAGGTGGTGTCAGGGCTCCTTTTCTTTTGGGAGAGAACAGGAGAGTCTGTGAAATAACATATACTAAGAGGTGATGTGTGATACGAAAAAGCTTTTCTGTATGTGTGTCCATCTATATATATAAAAATACACATATTTGCAAAATATATCAGAAAAGGAAAGAAAATATTTCATATTTTAAATAAGGCTGGATTTAAATTATTCTAGGAATGTTAAGTGTCCTTTGCTTGTCATTTCAGCACCTCAGTGGGACACAGGCAATATTCCTCTGATAAGGGTTTTTACATTTCCTTCTTACAGGAAAGAATAATGAAAAATTACAAAAATTGTATGTACTAGTTAAATCCCAGATCATGCTGAGGTGAGGGGTGTGTAAAAAGACAAGAACTGAGCAGGGAAGCTAAGAGAGTCAGAAACATTTGCATTTTGGAAGCAGGTATTTCTCACCATTTTGAGAATTGCCGTAGGCATGGCTGGAGCACAAACATCAGCACGCAACAGTTGCCAGACAGTTGCTGATGGAAAACTGCCTAGAAAAACCATTTCACCAGGTAAGGGGCAGTCAAAGAAGGCAGAAAATATACATAGAGATGCAGCGATGAATGGCAAGTGTTAAAAGAAAAATTGTTACTATATGTGGAATTACTGGTACATGTCTGGCCAGTGCCTTTAGAGGCCAGTAACTGGGAAATTATGTCCGACTCAAGTACAAAGGTATAGTAAAACCTCTCTTTTCCCTTTTTAACATTTTTTACTAATTATAAGCCTGTTTATATCTCAGCCTCTGAATACTATTCTCAAAAATAAATGTGGAAGACAGTGTGGCTTTTAAAATAATTTATCCTGGTGACAGAATCTTACAAAAAAAGATTTCCTGAAGTGTACTTAGGCTATATAATTTTGGACTAATCTTGCATTCTATTGGGCATCTATTTCCCCATAATATGGCAAGCTGGTCCTGTTTATTTATTAAGCTAATGTTCATGACATTTTCAGAACTGCATGACAGTAGATTAGACACTTTATTAAATTAGACTGAAAAGGATAAAAGTCTAGTGTATTTTGTATGTGAAGAGATGAGCAAATGTGTTTGTTCTTCTAACTTCAAGGCTAAAAAAAAGAAAAATGGAGAGAAAAAAGATGCAAATACCCTCATCCTACTGTCCTGTAATCACCTATAATTAAAGGTGGACTTGCCTGCACAGTCACCTATGAGGGACAGACTCTTGTCCTTCCACTCCAGTAGAAGCTAGATACAGTCATAAGTCTTGGCTTTCCAGACACTCTGGCAGTGGTATAACAACGTATAGAATAGCTGCTGAACTGTCAGGGCATGAGCAGTCTCACTGAGAATATTCAGGCCATTTTTTGATCAATCCAGCTGAAGCTAGTGGGAGTGTCCGAGAACTGCTGTCACTGGGAACCACAATTCTGGCTCCTTCCCTTTTATAGAAGGGCAGTTGGAAACACACATATCTTTTCCAGTATTACTTTAACACATCAGGGCTGTATTTGCCACAGCATTGCTCTGAGACTGCAAATGGACAGTGGTGTGATCCATGAAACAGAACTGTTGCATCAAAGTGTTGTCTCCTCTAAGAAGTGATTCCAGTACCGCTAGCTCAGTATTTTGATTCTCTGTTTTAACTCTTCACTCTCTGGGCAAGTAAGAAATAAACTAAAATTTAATTCAGCTGCACTTTCCACCAGAGCTACTGCACTGGCCCTCCTCCTGCTCACCTGACATTGGCTCCTTTAACTTTTATTTCAGCAGTTCCCACATCAATGCAAAGTGCTGAGTTTAACAGCCTGATTTGAATAACCTTCTACCAAACAACCCATTTAAAATGAAATGGAAATTAAATGGAAATATTTTCACGTCCCAAGGGAGAACGCTCAGACAGATTAATAATCTGCAAGGCAAACCTGTACCTTAAAAGTTATTGCAGTGATACACACATCTGAGACACACTGCAGATTACTACGTGCTGCTAACTTGGGTGGCCTACTTGGGTAAGCAGTTGCTCCTTATGTATTATAAAAGCATATATATATGTACATATATCTTTCTATATTATATACATACACATGTATGTATCTCTTATTATGACATATATTACGATGAAAAAAATAATATCTCTTACTTTGTACAATCTCTTATTAAGATTGATAAAATCAAGTAACTTCTACAAAGAGCTGTAAACCGTTTGCTTTTAAGACTCCTAGCCTAAAAGAGTAACATGTTACCAAATAGCTACAGGGTCAAAAACTGTGACGACTCCTTTCTCCCTCCCAACCTTTTAAGAAGAAAGTAAGGCCACGCTTCTACATCTCAGAAGGATATTAAAGTGACCATCCAATAAGAGGCAAAATAGCACTACAGTTAAGAAACCTGCCAAGCAAAGAGAAAGTCACTTGCAACTTGCTTGCAGCCCAGAAGGCCAACCATATCCTGGGCTGCATCAAAAGAAGCATGGCCAGCAGGTCGAGGGAGGGGATTCTGCCCCTCTACTCGGCTCTGGTGAGACCCCACCTGGAGTACTGCGTCCAGCTCTGGAGCCCTCAGCACAAGGAGGACGTGGAACTGTTGGAGCGGGTCCAGAAGAGGGCCACAAAAATGATCCGAGGGCTGGAGCACCTCTCCTACGAGGACAGGCTGAGAGAGTTGGGGCTGTTCAGCCTGGAGAAGAGAAGGCTGCGGGGAGACCTTATTGCAGCCTTTCAGTACTTAAAGGGGGCCTATAGGAAAGATGGGGACAGTCTTTTTAGCAAGGCCTGTGGTGACAGGACAAGGAGTAATGGGTTTAAACTAAAGGAGGGTAGATTTAGGCTAGATATAAGGAAGAAATTTTTTACAGTGAGCGTGGTTAAGCACTGGAACAGGTTGCCCAGGGAGGTAGTGGAGGCCCCATCCCTGGAAACATTCAAGGTCAGGTTGGACGGGGCTCTGAGCAGCCTGATCTAGTTGATGATGTCCCTGCTCACTGCAGGGGGGTTGGGCTAGATGACCTCTAAATGTCCCTTCCAACCCAAAGCATTCTATGATTCTAACTTAATGAAACAGCAGAAAGGAATCCCAAAGTCCATAAAGGAGGACTGATTTTGCAGAAGACGGATTGACAGTGAAGAGGCAAAATGTCCAGATGACACAAAATTATTTAGAGCAATGAGAATTAGAGAGATTCATGGAAACTTCAGGAGTCATTTTTAAAGATCAGAGGCATTAGACCTGTTGTAATTCAGTGTTGATAAAGTATGAGATAAGGCACATCAGGAGAAATAACATGCAGGAATTGCTAGGTGCCTATAGCCATCTAGAAAGAGCTGGTCATTCACATGTCTAGTTTCCACTGATATCACATTAAAATTGATTTTTAAAAATTTACTATCAAATATTTTTGCATCGAGTTTTATCTCATAAGTCATTGAAAGTTATTATGTCTAGTGCCTTTAGTGTCTGGGCTCCTCAGTACAAGAGAGACATGGAGCTACTGGAGACAGTTCAGTAAAGAGCCTCTAAGATGATGGAGGGACTGGAGCATCTCACCTATGAGGAAAGGCTGGGAGAGTTGGGACTGTTCAGCCTGGAGAAGAGGAGGACTGAGGGGGGATCTCATCAATGTATATAAATACCTGAAGTGAGGGTGGTGCCCTCTTCAGTGGTACCCAGTGACAGGACCAGAAGCAGTGGGCACAAACTGAAACCCAAGAGGTTCCCTCTGAAATTCAGGAAACGCTTTTTCACTGTGAGGGTGACTGAGCACTGGCACAGGTTGCCCAGAGAATTTGTGGAGTCTCCATCCTTGGAGATACTCAAAAACCTTCTGAACATGGTCCTGGGCAGCCTGCTGTAGGTGACCCTGCTTGAGTAGAGGGGTGTTGGACCAGATGACCTGCAGAGACCCCTTCCAACCTCTATTATTCTGTTAACCTGTGTCATTAAATGAATGTTAGTGATTGAGTTTAACCTGCACTCATTTGTAAATACTACAGTTAAAGGGATTTTCATTGATATTTCTGGGCGCGTTAGCCAAGTAACAAACCACTAGACAGAAAAGGCGGGCAGTGGAAATTACCACGTGTCGCAGACCAAGACACCTTAAATCACATTTTAGATGAAACCATTTTCTGATATGCTTTGCCTTTTTTAAATGATCTTTATCTATATCTCTGTATATAGGTAAAAACACTATTCAGTAAAGATGTTGGATCAAAAGCAAAACTAAGACTAAGATTTTGCACTTACCTGTTGATTTCACAAACTCAAACAAAGAACCAATATAACTCAGCAATGTTCAAAATCAGGAGGTCTTCATCTGTGTTCATAAAAGGCTCTGTGTAACCTTCTCCTCTGGACAGGAATGTCTAGTCTTGCTGCCAGTTGATCTTGGTTACTCACATTCCTGATCAGATTCAGTAATTAATAGTTCCTAAATACCGAGGAAAATTGTAATTCAGTTTATTCTTTCTACTTACAATTTAAGGAGTTATTTTAATTAATTTAAGGATGTTATTTTAGTAAGTGACCAAAAATTAGATAGGCAAGCACAAAAATAAGTCATGAAGAAAATTATGCTAATGTGTTTTTCCTTAATATGTTTTCAAGTTTACCTTAAAAAAACAACCCACCCAAAACTCCAAACTTTATTATTAGATACGTTGTTAAAAAAATAAAGGAATGTAAAAGGGGTAACGTTGTTATTTTTTTCCTAAGCTTATTCAGTTACAGAAACCCTCCAGTCTCTGAGATTTTTTTTTTTTTTTCCAGTCTTACAATAGTTTACTGAACTATTACACTTTTTGTAAGCCATCTTCAGGTTTTACAACTGATTTTTGGAAAGAATTGCAATTCAGGTAAGTGCCTAAGCCTAGTACTTACCATTAGGCATGCACCCAAGCTCTGCATATCCCCAGTATTATAACTAAGATAGTAAAAAGATTTCCCTCTCTGGGGAAAACATATTCTTATACTGTGGGTGAGCATTTTAAGCTCTCCCTGAGGGCTGTGACTCAAGGTGCTAGACGTGTTTTTGTAAAAGAGCAAAAGACTAAGTCCTCCCTAGAAAAAAAGCTGTCTGAAAAGGCTGTACTCTCAGCACTGCACCACCGATTCTGAGAATGAAATGTCTACAAGAAGCACATAGTTCCTAAGTGATTCCTAGCGAAGAGTTGACATTGGTTTCAGCTAAATAAGTCTCTATGCTGTAACTGCCATGGTAGCCGTATGTGAATTTACAAATTCATTTTTGAGTTGTCACAGGCATTCCAGTTTCTCTCCTCTAAAGTTACATCCTACGTCAACTTTTGCTGGTATGTAATAGGTCACTGAAAACACAGGCAAATGCTAGTTAAATTTCTTATTAGAGGAACTGTTGTCCAGCATCTGAATTCCAGTTGCCCAGAAATACTGCAGTATTTTACCTAGCAACAAATACCAAACAATATACATTAATGGAGGTGGTAAGTCTGCCTGAAGAGTAACTGCTCTTCTTTCTTTCAATCTGCAGGTTATGATGTTGTTGTCTTGGCTTAGTGTATCATCACAGGATCATGGAACCATTCAGGTTGGAGAGGACCTCAGGAGATCATCTAGTCCAACTGCCTGATCAAATGCAGTATGAGTATGAACTCAGAACTGTAAAACTTCTGAAGAGTCCACAAAGACACTGTAGTTTTGCCATGAGCTGGAAAAGTTTGTCTTTCTAATCACACAGGTTCTGAGCGTCTTTGGCGGTACTGTCAGGTTTCTTCTGTGACGTGGATAACAGTGGGGACCTGAACTCTAGTCTGTCTTGCTGTGGAGTCATTCCACATCAAAGAAGAGCTGTCTGCACACAGTTCAGGTACATGATCTTAAATCAATTAATTCAGCTTAGCTAAAGGCAAAAATAAACAGAGAGTACTTCTAATTTTGCGATTTCCAGTTAGTTTACTGATATTTTCAGCAGGTTTCCCAGTGTTAAACTTAGACCCTACTCTAAGTAGTCAGACAGTGAATCCAATTGCTGAAATGCCAGTAGATTAAGATGCAAGTGTACAATAACAACTATTGGTAGGCTGAGCAGAAGCGAAGCCAGCATGGAACTGTCGCTTATAGCTTGCAAGGCTGGGATCTGACTTTAAGTCCCCAAAAGGTGGGTGCCTAGTCTAAGCTGATTGCATAACTTACCCCCAATGAGTAAAAATAGAGAGAGGCACCGCTGATACGCACTGTGTGATTCAGCAAGCTTATTTAGATATTGCCTCTCTTTTTTTTCCCCTGAATATAGAGGATGCTTAGCTAACTAGCTTAATGTAGCCACTTAACATTTAGATGACTAAAGCTAGATGGGATTAACCCTGCTTTTGGTGTGCCATAAATTCAGTTATACATGCCCATAGACCTTGAAGTCCAATGGGATTTCACACAGAGGTGTATGTACTGCAGGATGAAAGTCCTGGAAACACTGGACTAACAGGCTAAAATAAGAGCTGTACTGATGCGCAAGGACGTTCATCTTCATTGTTACCAATATCTCACATGCGTATTAGGTTATGATGGGACCTATAGGCAAACAGCCTCAGAATCCTTCCCAGCTGCCCTTAAACCTGGAAGTACACCCTTCAGTAGCTATGAGTCAGGGAATAAGCAAAAGATGACCACCACAAACATGCCTTACATCACAGACTATTCTGATACATATTATGTGGAGGAAACCACTCATGCCTATCAGGAGTCCACATCTGCTGGATGCTATACCTATCCCACTCCAACAGAGACCTACAGCAATGCCAGAAGTGTCACAGCCTCCACACTGTTCAACAGGGAGAAAGAAGTCACAAAGGAACAGTAAGTGTAGCATGCTTATTCCTATCCTACAGTATGTTGTGACAGTCAAATACAATATCCATGTGGCAGAACATCCAAATGCAAGTTTTCATGGACTGAAAACTTTTTCACTGACAACAATAATTCTCCATGCCAGGCATCATTAATAGAAAAAAAAAACAATTTGAAGGGGCCTTCATATTGTTGCAGTGGCAGCAAAGAATAAATACTTCTAAAATTGTCCTGTGGTTTGTTTCCAGATTTGCTCTTCCTGAGGTCTCCACCTTTCAGAATGAGAGAGGACGCTTCCAAGATGACATGGGACCTCTGGGAGGTAAAGGACAGAGATGGGGCTGACCAGTTCAGGCTACATCCCTGTGGGGAGAGCAAGGCAATTAGTATCTACAATGCAGCTGAAGAAGGGTCTGGCAGTGAAAGTACCATCTTTGAGAACATGGGGAAGGTTTTTGATGGAGCCTGGCACAAACTTGCCCCGAGTGCTAGGGCAAGCCAGCTCACTGTGTTTGTAGACTGCCAGCTGGCAGGCACAGCCCCTATCAGTCGCTACAGAGCAAGGAGGGCAGATGGAGACAGCGCCCTGTCAAGGTGAGCCCAGGACGGTGTAACTCCCTGGGTGATCATCAAGACTTTATTGTGTACGTAGAGCTCCACGTGACCTCGGCTGCCAAGAGTTACCCTGTGCACAACTTTAGTTGTGTATTGTCATAGTAGGAATTTATTACTTCATTAATGTTTACCTTGGAGATTACTGTCCGCTAGAAGGAGATCTGCAGTTAGCCATCTGAATTCAGGGTCTGGGAATAGTGTTTGTTTTATTTCAGGTGCAAAGGATGTGCTCCACAGTAACTAGAAGTGACTGGCTCAAAATTCTTCAACCCTTCTGTTTAACAAAAGAGACTGATGAGTGTGCTCTGTCCTTTGCTTTGGTTCCTCCAAAATACAGAACAAGTCTCTGTCCCATAGCTAAAATAACCCTGGAGACTCAAAACAGCAGTCATAGCATTTGCCTTCCCTCTGTGGCCCTGCCTTGCTACAGAAAGCCACCACTGGAAAAATACAGGGCTGTCCAACCTGGGAAAAGTAACACAGGATTTCATAGAGAAAAAAAATTCTAGAAACTCACTCCCAGCTGAGATCACTTGAGACCTTAACACTCTCCAAACTAAATGCACAAGATATTTCCTTGAGGTTTAATATTGCCACAATTAGTTCTTCAGATGCAAGCACCACTGCACCAGAAGTCCTCTCCACCCCATGCAGAGAAATCCACAAACCTACCAAGCTCCTTCTACCACAAACTGGGAATTAGTTATTACACTTAGTCCTGTATTGGGGAAATGCTCATGTACACTAGTGAAGATGTCTATATGGCTAAACAGACAGACTGGAGCCAGATTGCAACTGTTCAGGAATTTTAAAACCTGTCTTCTTATTGACTTGTCCCGTAGGTTGATGTGCAACAGCTTGAACTTCATGTAGATCTTAACACGGCAGCAGGGGAAACCTGCTGTGAAGTTCCTGGGGTGGTGAGCTGACTGACTGCAAATAACACATCCTTGCGGTTCCTTTTCCCTGAGATTTTAATTAAATTTATTTGCCTAGTTTTCACTGTTATTCTTTCCTTCACCTCTTCTCTTCCTTACAGGAAGATGAGCAGATGAGTTTCTTAATTTATGGATTTGTAAATATAGAAATTAGACACACATATTTTCTCCCACTTGGAACACACAAGGAAAGCGTATGTCAAGTATGTCAAGCACTGCTTAAATGTGCCAAGTTTAGCCTAGCTATGCTCTACTAATTGCTTTTCTGGTTGCGTGTTTCTTCCCTTCCTGACAAGGGTGCTAGTTTGGGATATGTGGAAACTCCAACAGATTGCAGCAGTGTTTTTAGGGAGCCAGGTCATGCCAGTCCACCTGGTAAGGAGGACAGACATTTAACAATTAAAGTAGAGCAAGCCTCTAACAGCACATGAAGCATTAGGGGGTTACAAAAATGTGTTACTCATTTGCTTAAAAGATTGAGTTTGTTTGAAAATATTAAAGGACTAAGGTGAAAAACTGGTCCCACTGGAATCAGTAGTCAGTTCCCTGTTCTCTTTGTAGAGCCAGAACTTCGTCCTAGATCTCCAGGAGGAAAAGCCTCTCTCCTTATAGCTGAAATCAAAGTACTCCTAATTCCCCTTAATTTACCTAAGATTACAAACAGGTGTGGTTACTCTGATGGGACCTGTATTTGAATCTGAGTATAAGTTCCAGCTCTAGGGCCACTGCAAATTTAATTTTTGGAGAAGAGAAGCTTTTTCTAGTCTCTGAATATTTTCCTTTAACTCCTTACAGGCACATTAGCTTTTACCGATAGTGATGCACACTGGGTTGGCAGAAGGATTAATAAATATCAAAGGCAGTAAAATATTAGTAACCTGCAGCCTATTCACACAACACCCTTAAATATTTCTGGCCTGAAGTCTCGACCCCCCTCTCCTATCTCTGTGATGTATGGTGCATTATCATGTTGCAACAATCCATCAGAAGCGCTGATGTATAGTATCCCAATCCATTACAGATTTATATTCTTTGTCCTTAAGTATGACTCTGGAACTGTTCCTTCACATGGGACTCATGCAGCGTAGTCTGAAGCACGTTATGTCCAAGGGAAGACAGTAGAAGTGAAGACTGATCAAATGTTCTCACAATCATGTCTTACCCTCCAGAAATGTTTTCATGCTATTCATCCAACGGATGAAAATGAAGGGCATCTAGATACAGTAGGGAAACTGGAGCAGCTCATATATGAGGAAAGGCTGAGCGCTGGGACTGTTCAGCTCAAAGAAGAGAAGGTTCAGGTGAATCTCATCAATTTGTATAAATACCTGAAGACAGAGCCATGCTCTTCAGTGGTGCCCGGAGACAGGACCAGAGCCAGTGGGCACAAACTGAAACACAGGATGTTCCCTCTGAACATCAGGAAACACTTCTGCACTGTGAGGGTGAGCAAGCCCTGGCACAGGTTGCCCAGAGAGGTTGTGGAGTCTCTGTCCTTGGAGATACTCAAAGCCCTATCCAGACATGGTCCTGGGCAACCACCTCTAGGTGGCCCTGCTTGAGCAGGGAGGTTGGACCAGATGACCTCCAGAGTTCCCTTCCCACATCAACCAGTCTGTGATTCTGTGACCATAGGGAGGACAACCATGTAGTCACACCTAGGAATAGCAAATAATACTTATATGTCAGATGCTTAGAAATGAAATAATTTTTTTCATGCTCTAACTTTATTCCCACTATAAGAGCCAGTATCTTGCATTTGAACTGCAGATAACAAAAAGTGATAGGGTCTGTTAATAATATGAAACACCAGTAATTGCTATAAGAAAACAGAAATTACAAGAAATC
This sequence comes from Balaeniceps rex, assembly GCA_013401315.1. NCBI lineage: Eukaryota > Metazoa > Chordata > Aves > Pelecaniformes > Balaenicipitidae > Balaeniceps > Balaeniceps rex. The sequence goes on from VYZW01060169.1 coordinate 32,587, forward strand.
TGTAATTCACACTGCAATCACATTTTTCACACTGCTGCCCACTTCTCCACAAGTCACTCTAACACCTGCATTGATTTTTATCTGGACAGCTTTTCATCCAAAATTCCTTCTGTGTTTAGGTAGGAAACGTTTTCTTTATCAGATTATAATCCTTATCTTCTGGCTAGTAGTACTAAAAAGGAAAGTGTGGTAGCTTGGCTGAGCACCAAGAACATCCACAACTAACACATCAGGTATGATTCTTACACAGCTTCTCAATGAAACACTACAGGATCGTTATGTTTTAAGATAAACACTTTCTTTTCCTATTTATTTTCCTCCCCAACAACCTGCTTTTAGACTACCTTAATACATGCATATACATAAAATCGTAAGGCATATGGTATGTATGAGTTATTGCAGAGCATATCACCATTGGGCACCAAGTGTTGTATAACAACTTTTTACAGAAGCACTTTCATCCTTTCTCCATCTTTCTTCTGGTACCACTGCTCATGGTACCAGAATGTCAGCTTGAAAATTATTTGATCTTATCTGTGATGTCCCTGCTCCAGAGTTACCAATTAGTACTTGCTTTATAGTTGACAGGCTGACTCAGACCCAGTAGGGTCTGAAAGATCCTCTGGCTACTCAGGAGCTATGGTAAATGATCAAAAACCTTAAACACCACATGTAATTACAATCCATGTAGTTTCAAAACATATACCAGTTGCTATGTTCTTTTGTTCCCTTCATTAGCTATTATCTTTTTTCATTATCAGATGCCAGGTACCAGGGATTAGGCAAATCAGTTAGCGGGACTTCAATAGCTTTAGTTTTGTGTGGTTCCAAGGAGAGAGACGTTTTACCACACAGTACATGGGTTTAAAACTCCTTACTTGTATAAAAATCACACAAGTAACTGTTGGGTTTTCTGAAGAAAAAGGTAAAGTTGGCTCTCAAGGTGGGGAAGCCAATATTTCACATTGCCTCATATCTCACCTTTAATACTAAGCTTCACTTAATTAGTACATAACCATATCACCCTTGTTTACTTGCAAATTCCTGTCCTATATTTAGATTGCGGTATTTCCCAGTCCAAGACTATCTTTTGTTAGTTGTTTTGATGAAGCCAAACAGCGCAGGGCTCTGGTAGTTCATTGACCTTTTCCAAAGTTAGTTTGGATGAATTCATACTCAGCAAGGAATAACATCTAACTGTGTGTATTGTGATGCTGAGAAATGAAGAAACAATTGATTCAATGCGTCTTATTTTTAACAGTTAATATCTTGCATTTTTACATTGTTTGCTGGAAGCAGCTAGGTAAGAATCATTGTAATCATACTGCTCATTCAAAACCTAGAAGTAATATCAAAACCATCCTGGAATGCAAAATCAGATAGGAGCGAGGGAGATGGTTGCTTATGTGCTAGAGAAAAAGTATGAAATATCAGCCTAATTACAATTTGCATTTATGAAATTTGATCTTGTTGCTGTGTTCATAAGAAACAGAGGTCCAAAAAAAAAATGAGTGTTCTGGATAGTAACATTTTGCTGCAAGTAGATATTTAATCATGATACCTTTTGGCAATGTTATCCTTAAGATAAATTTCAGTTCGAACATCAGTGTGTCTTCTCCTCTATGCAAATGACATATTCTTCATGTTCACTAGCTCCCACCAATTTAGTGCACTGAGACACATCACTGCTCACGAAGTAGCTAAAATGGCCACTGTGCCCACCACAGCTTCTAGATGTTCTCTTTAGGTATGGCTTAACAGTCAGCAGAAGCCAATCCTAAATCTACACCATTCCTGAGCAGCTATACCTTTTCTATGCTTTTTTTTTTTTTTTAATGCATTGGCTTCCAGCCACATCTGTTCTCTGCTCAGGCTATATGAGAAGAGTCAGCAAAAGCAGAATGAATGCAGGATTCCCCTTTCAATCACAGCCCACACATAGAACAGCATAATTTGCATGTGAAACTACATCCTCAGATAATCTCAGGAAGCATGCAGAATACATTGGCTGAAAAACATCACTTTGCTCAGAGACATCAAGTGCCTGAGAGCCCTGGCTAAAGCTAGAAACTTTGGCCTGGATTTACAGTAAGATTTTCACAAGACATTTTATTAGATGTAAATGGACTAAAATAATAAAATATTGGTTTGGGTTTGTATTTTGGACTAGGGTCCTGGAAGAACACCGAGAAAACAATGGGCTCCAAGAATTGATGGACTCAAGATAATTGCTTGATGGCATCACTGCAGAACCAGCCTACCAAATCCAGCTAAATGTAAATAGAATTAACTTCAAATAGCCTTTTAAAGGAAGAGAAAGAAGCAAAACTCATCTCAAGGTGAAGCTGAGATTTGGCAGGAGGATTTGTGTAGATGTGTATAAGAGGGAACAAGAACTGTCAGTACATCTTACATTGACTGCCCAGATCTTTGAGACATGAAGGTCAATAGACCAAATCTCCAGCTTCATTGTTCTCCAGAAAAGAACAGTTGCTTGTATAGGGTTAA
>VYZW01060169.1:35539-48468 GCA_013401315.1 Balaeniceps rex
GTATAGGGTTAAGGAGCAATAGGAAGATAATCCTTTACTGGTGGTACAAACCTGGGAACAAGGAGGAAGAAGGGGAAGAGCTGCATACAAGGGCTTCTCTTGGGTCACTGGGGTTCTTTGATGATGTGGCACAATCCATTGCTTGGACATGCATCTTCAAATTCGGGACCCAATTGGCCTAGCAAGAGGTCTAAATTGTTTCTGAACATCATTGAGCATGGAAAGCAGCAGACTGAAGTTTCAAGTCAATGTCCAAGGCTAGGAATGTGGGTAATGCATATTGCATTGAGAGATGTCCTAAAGAAGCAGATTTTTCTCCACACAACAGCTCTGCAGGTGTGGCATGCTATCTGCACTGCCCAGCTCTGGCTACTCCAACCCTTTCCTTAGGGGTGGCTAACCTGAGGTAGTCCTTGCAGTGAGAGGGACCCAGATCCCTAGGGGTGCACACAGCAGCACATCTCTGTGTCCTATGTTCTGCAGTTTGATGAAGTTTTGAAAGCACCAGACATTGATTTTGCTAAACTTGATGTCACTGACTGGCATGTGGCTGCAGATGAATCTAGAGTGAAATGGGGCAAGGAGAGAGGCACTTGAGCCCAATTTGAACTGAACTTGCCCTATTCTTTTATCATATTAAATCTGATATTGTTTTAATAACTCATCATGGCACAGAATTTGTAGTGAATTCACAGAGGGCTGGCTGTGGAGGCTACAGGAGTACAGGTATAATTTAGCGAGGAATAAACAACTGTGTTGGAATAACAGCTCTCCAGTCTCCATCCCAGGGCTTTCCTGGTGCTAATGGACCCAGCTGTCTACCTGGAGAGACAGTAGGTCTACAGCAGGACAAACCATGAGTTGTGCCTCCATCGATGCTGAGACTGTACATCCTGAACATGCAAATCCTTTGTGTGTTCACGGTCAAATAAATTCACAGAAATCTTGCAGAAGTCACAGCAGATTTAGGTGCTATAGCCCTACTATATACAGAACTATTATTTGCTTTGGTATGTGCTTACTCAAGTAGTCATTGACAAAACCAGTAGGAACATTAGCAATGGGGCAGGGCTTATCCCAGTGCTGGTGCTCCCAAGAGGCCCAGACAGGCCCTGTACATCCTAGCCCCCACCACTGTAACAAAAATGCCTTTACAGGGACGAGGTTGCTATTCTTGCTTGCTTATGGAAATACCTTTCCCCAGAATGAGCCCTCCCGACTCCAGCAGGACTGAGCAACCAAGCACCTAGAAGACTGCAAAAATCAGGCTTAAGGAAGGATTTGGTGACTTTCAGCAGGCTTGGCTGAAAGAATAGGACTACCAAGAGCCGTCCACTCTTTAAGGTTGCTATTTCTGCACAAGTTACTTAAGAAGGGCACAAAGCACTTGGGCAATCTCGCTTCATCAGCCAAAGGACAGAATTCAAATATACAGCTACATGGTAGACAGACGCACTATAGCCTTGAGGAGATTTTATTCATTACTGCAAAAATTAAGGAAATTATTACTATACAGTGTGATTAGTCCTGGCTGTGATCTTTGCAAAACAGCCATTCTGAGATTGAAGACTGATAAAAGCTTATAAAACGTGATTTTCTGATGCTTTTTATTCAAAGGATCACAATCTTTTTGATCTTGTACACTGCATACCACACAAAGTTTCAGGCAACTCAATTACAGCACCATTCCTTTAATTTTTCTTTACCTAAGGTTATACAGGAGGTATGGGAAAGACTGGAGAAAATGAGTGTATGACATAAAACAAGGTCTATTTTGAGTTTGGTCCTATGTCATTGATATCAATGGTGCCAGAAATTTCTGCAAAAGCAATGTAATTTTTAAAAAGTGATTTTTAAAAATCCATAATGAAAATATTTTATCCTATTTTTTTTTTTCCCTTTTTGGAAATTGCCAGCATCCTTGCTGTGAAACAGGACCTTATTCTTACTCCTGGAAGGACTTCACTGCAATACTTTGGCTTCACTGCATAACATTGTGCAGAAAATGCCATTTCCCTGGTTCGCTGAAAGGCTAACAGGGTTTTCTCTTAGGGGTGAGCTGGAGAACAGAAAGAAACAAACTGTTCCATACGTTGTTCAGTTGGCCTAAAATCAAAGTTATTCTCTTGTGCCTGAAGATGGCTAACTAACAGCATGGAAGTGGAACATGATGTGTAAACTTCCAGCTTTGATGCAGTTCCTGTTCTATGTTGGAAATAATTGTCTAGCAGTATCAAAGCAGATTATTGGAGAGCATTAAATTCACTTAGATATACAAACAAAATATAAGAGATCTTCTGCCACACTAAGAAATATTGAGCAAGACGGGGAGCTTTATTTGGAGTGCTTTGTTATTTCCAGGGTGATGAAGGGTATGTGGGATCTCGAGAGTGGATGGCAGTCCAGGAAAGCATGCGAGTTAGGGTTCACTTCAAAATGCTAATGAAGCCAGTTTTCAGGGATGAAGAGCATACCCTAACAAAGACTTCATTGTTTCCTCAGGGGCCCTTGGGGATCGCAGGGCTAGGGCGCAAGACAGGATCCCTGGGACCAAAAGACAATCCAGTGTGGCTAGCTCATGAAATCAGTCTTAGCACTCACAGTAACTGGGACACAGAACAAAAAGAAACAAAACGATAGCAGAAAGTCACATCTTCCTGAGCTTTATCTTCCAACAGTACATGACTGACTTCACAGCTAAAAGCCTTGCCAAAATCTGAGAGTGGCTAAAGAACTCCAGATGATTCCTACAGCCTAATTTTCATTATGATTACACCAAGAGGCTTGCCATGTAATCCAATAATATCCTTGGCTATTGCTGTTGCCTAAGATTCTCCTTTCCTGCTAGTCAGGGTTGCTGTAAAGATGAGCTAGAAATAGAGATTTTTATCATTCCTCCAGAACTAAAATAAATAAATAAAGGAAGTTCCATAAGCTGTGATGAGTCCAGCTTAATAACTCTCTTACAATTCACCTTAACTGCATAGTGAGCTTGGATCAAAGCCTATTACCATTAACTGTCCTTTTCCAGAAGTGAATGATCCCAGATGTTTTTAACTGCCTTGGCAAGAGCTAAGGGTGAGCAAGGTCAAGGACACAGGCAGACCAGGCTTCATTGTGCTACACAGCACAATCCACTTCTTCAGTGGTGGAGCTTGGGTACTGGTGTTAGGACCCAATGTGGTACAAACACATATGTGGTAGTGCGTGCCTGCCTGTGTGCTGGCACAGTAGGAAGCAGGTTTGGAGGGGGTTGGTTTGTTTGTTGTTTGTTTTTTAAAAACTGCTTCAAATGCCATTTCCAGGCTGCTGCAAAGCCTGAGCAGGAAAGACAGCAGTCTGGAGGGAAGCTGGTGGATGGCAGGAGGATGCCATGGTGCTAAGGTCTAACTGCACCATGTCAGGGAAACACAACTACAATCTTCTTGCGAATAATGTGAATATCTGGGGTGCAGCTGGAACTAAGGGAAGCATCACCTCCCTGCTACAAGCAGAGTCCTGCTGGTCCCTGTGGCAAATGTGTACAGCACTGTGCAGCAGCAGCAGCTCAACAGGGCATGATGAAAAACGGTCACCTGAACGTGCTTCCAAGGTTGCCAGCAGGAGGGGAAAGTCTTGCTTGTAGGACCTGCTTTTGTTTCCAGAGGGAAAAGGGCAGGGGGGGAAGTCTTCTTGAATATTTCTGGAGACCTGCTTACCAAAACTTCAGGAGAGTTCAAGATCCAAGTCTGAATTTGACTGACTTAAAGATACAGATATTTCAAATACTGAAATTGGAGAACTGTAAAGCAGGCAAATCTGTAAAAGAGAAAAATCTGCCTCAGAATGACCTCTGGAAGAAAGATAAGCCAAATCTTCCATGGGAAGAATAAACTTACAAACCTCTCAATAAGTACATGTAAAGGTAACCTAAGTAAGGTAATGTATTATTAATGTTAAGTAAAATCAAGCAGATGTATAACAGCCTCTGTGCACATTAGTGGAAAAGTCTAGATACAGCCTGCCTTTTTATATCCTCTAGAGTAAGTCTTGGTTCCGATTAATTTGGGACTCTCTCAAACAGCCTAAGACTCTGGGGTCTGGCTGCACAAGGAGTAATGCTAAGATTGTGAGCGAGCAGAAAAGGAGTTAGAGCAGTATGAAATGGGGCATCTATGAGACCTACAGCAGCAATAGCCATTTTCCCCCTTCCCTTGTGCAATTATGACATTGGCCTAATAAAACACCTTTCTCTACAGCCTTGCCCAAGTCAGGTGTGATAAAACATGGCTTCAGTGACTGTTCTCCACATACAGTGGGCCAAACTGAGCGATACACAGACTAACCCATGAGCTAAATATCACACGTTCAAACTGATTTATTAGAAACTGCTTTGGGGAACATTCAGCTGGAATCAACAATATTTTGGTCATTTAAGCCTATGTTTTCCTCCTAGGGTCCAGGTGAATGAACTTTGTCGGAGCATGGTCAATGTGCAGGTAGCCAAGTATGCAGCTGGTATCTGATATACATGTGCCAGTGCCTGTCCTCCTACAAAAGTGACACTAACCAGTCCCCTGGGGCCTCCCAGGATGGCAGGGCCACCAGGGAAAAAGGTAAGAGCTGTGCCAGCATAATGCAGCATAGACCAAAACCCAGTCCTGGCTTCAGTGACAGCTCAGCCACAGGGACCAGAGCTCAACCCAGCGATAATCTGTGCCGACTCCCCATAAACTATCGTGGCCTATTGCAACGTAACAGAGCAAGTACTCTCACTTCCACATCACACACAGCAGGTAAGTGTCCAGTGTACCCTTGTGGAACTGGATATTGGATGAGACTGGAGTTCACATGTACCACCTTGGAGAGCCAGCAGCAAGAGGAGGTGGCAACCACTAGAGAAGGGTTTGCACCCTGTCTTCCAACATTACCTGCCATGAACTCGCCATGGGTATAGCACATTCTTTATTGAATCTGGAAGCTCTAGTAACAACCTGAAAGAAATGGAGGCTCTTAAGTTCCCAGGCTATAGATAAGTGCATTCCTCCTGCTCCTCCCCAGCCCCCAATTATTTGCCAGAAACCAAACAATGCCAGATCAATTACAACTATTTTGAAACTTGTGCTAAATGCCATGAACAGTTTTACAAATAAAGCTAGAGAGGTTTAAAGATTTTCCTGATATTTCCTAAATGCAAATGTTTACAGCAACATTTTAAAATTGAACTAAATTTAATCATAAAGTTTTAAAAATAAAACCATATGAAAATGAAACATTGGATTATGTTTTTAAACTCCTTAGTTTAGCCAAGAAACCAAGCACTATCCCAGTTCTATCTTTGGTTGCTTGTAAAAAACTTTCCAGTACTTTGTTTTCACAGGAGGAAAAAAAATAAAACACATTACTGTTAGCCTAATTAAAAAAAAAAAAAAAAGGCCACACACCAACAAACAAATCTCAACATTTTAAAAGAGGGAAAACCTGGTCTGCCTGGACTCAATGGTGAGCCTGGCCCCAGAGGGCCTACGGGATTTCCTGGAGTGAAGGGAGAAGCTGGGAAACCAGGTGGGAACCTGAAAGCCCCCAGGGTCACTTTACAAAGCAGAATTGCAGAGTGGCCAGACGTGCTTCTCCTCTTATTTTGTGTCATGCAGGAGACAAAAGCCGTAAAGGGTAGAAGGGCAATTTGGGCAGAAGACTCCCTGGCTTAGTTGGATGCCAAGGTCTCAGAGGTAATGTACATTTTGAATGACTGTCACCTCTTATTGACTAGTTTTATCCTCTATTTACCATTGATTCAGCCATTAAACTCAACTTCATAGGAGTAGGAAGGCTTTTTATAGAGTAAAGGGTTTAATTTGTAGTCAGATACTGAACAGTGTCTGTAGTCAGACACTCAGCAGCTGCAGCTCCTCTATATTTACTGTTTTGGCTGTGTTGGAATCACAGTACTCATTTAACCTCTGCAAGAAACTGAGTTTGTCCGACGGCTGCCACCGTGTAGGTAGATAACAGGATGTGTCCCTAGGGCCTTGGCAAGAGAAATAGCACGAGCATGTCTGTTGACATGTTGAAGGAGAGGGAGAGAAGGCTGCTTTGTCTCCCAGCAACCTTTTCAGTGCCAGGTAACTCAGCCACCCTCATTTAAGTATTTGCCATATACTGAGTAAGCAATGAGGACCCCCTAGTCCATTTGCATGAGGACAGTGCAGCATTTAAGAGAAGGCACTTCCCTCCCCAGTGCTTCACTGCTCAACTCCCTTTGACCTCCTAATCCTCACCATTTGCTCACCATACTGATTTTCTCTGAAACACGCACTGGATTCACATCCTCCTCAAATTTTATACTAGTATATTTTCACCGCTTCTCATGGAGTCACTCCTGGTCAGAGCAGCATGAGCAGATGACTTTGTGGTGGATGGTGAAGAGTCAACTCTTTCAGCCTATTTCCATTATATAGCCTCATTTTCCCTTTTCAGGGTCTCCTGGATATCATGTGGCTGCCCAAGACAGGCAGCCAGGCAAAACACATCACCCCCCAGACACAGGTGGCCACCTGGGCATGCAGCACTCCGTGGTTCACCAGGTGCACCTGGAGTGTGTGAAGCAAAGGCCTGCATTACATACGCCTGCCAACAGAACAGGAATCTACAGAGGGATCAGCAACTTAAATATCTGATGTATTAACAGATGGATGTTCAGCTCTCCTAGTAGAACCTCCCACTGGATTAGCTCCACCATAAAATATTTTCCTGCTAAACTACTAAAGCAGAAACTGGCTCCGAGAGAAAATGAATGGAGTCCCAAATATTGCTTTTTCTTTATTATATGATGCAGTTATATATGTACCAACTATGCATTTGATGTAACTGTGAGGACAAAAAAAATAAAGTTAACCTCAAATCATAGGTGCATAATCATTAAACAGCAGGCTAGCAAACACAGGTCAGAAAGAAGCAGAGAGCCTATGCACAGCCTCCCTTGAGGAGCCTAGGAATTAGTCTCAAGTTGTTTGGGCATGTAAAAGAAGTATTTTCAAGTATAGCATCATTCTGAGAGAGAGTTACACATGACAAGTAAATTCTGCTCATCTCAGAACAGCCTAGGTTCACAGAAACTACAGCAAAGTAAACGACCCTCCTAGATGTTATAAAAGGGTATAGAAATTGGAACAAATCCTAAAAGGAAAAAAAAAAAAAAAACACAAACCCAAAAAACAACGAAAACCCACCCCCTGCATAAATACTTATAATTTAATAATTCAGACAGTTTTACACTGTCACATAGTTGCTATTCTGTAAGTCTCCCCACCCCTCTTTCACATTCATAAGGCTAGCCTATTAATTAACTGTAGCATGTGTGCATTTCCAAATAGCATAAGACAGACAAAACTCTGGCTTGAGTGCTGCTGCGTTGTGCAAACCATATGGTGCCTTACATGCTTTGAGTCCTAAGCGGCAGTCATTTCCCAGCCTCAAGCCGAAGGACAGCAAATTCACAACATCAAGACCATTAACTCAGGCAATAAAACTCTCAGAAATAAATTCCAATCCTGTTCAGAGCAAAGCCCGATTCTCTAGAGAGTTGACCCTGCTAATGACTGAACCCTCCCCAGCCGTAGCAGCCGAGTCAGCACACTGGGCAACCATTTGCCATTGAACAGGGTGAGGATCACCTACCCCAAGGCATGGGGAGGAAGCAGGAGACAGCAAATTCAGGGGTTCGACTGCAAACCACAAGGCTGCCGATGGGTACACCCAGCCCAGCACTCCTCCTGCGTGGGGAAGTGCTCGCAGACACAGGCTGGACCAACAAGTTTATTCTGTCTTTTCAATACTAAGGAATTACTGTCTCAGGAGCAGAGATCATCCAAAGTTGCCAGTCCTTCTTTTAAGATGTACAAACAAGGTTTGTTTCACATTTGGTGCAAAAGAGCTCCAGAGCCTATGAACATCATGCCCCAAATCCACAGCAGCAGCCCCACACTCATCTCTGCACCCCCACCACAACAAACCACATCCTGCCTGCTCTTCAAACCCCAGGCATGGCTCTCCTTTCTCACAAACACCAGGCACTGCCACAAAACTGCTCTCCTCAGCTCCGCAACACCCTGCCCCTCTGGATGCACTCACCTGCCACGTTTCTCTCTGCTACCTGACCTCTGCACAGCAACTGCCAAACTTCAGCTCTGGAGGTTCTTCCTTAAGCTCTTTTCTCAGCACTTTTTTTACGGTGGAGGAAAACTCTCCACTTACCTCTTTAGCACCTTGTGTTATCATTATCCTGCCCCACCTGCTGCCTACTCTGGCTCAGCTGCTACTCGGGCCCTGGGCACCTGGGTCTCCTGCACCAAACACCTCTGGCCATATAAGGCCACAGATGGCTAATGCCATACTAGCATCTGCTGCTGGAGGGTACACAAGAAGCAAGCAGTGTTGCCATCATTTATGGGAGATGGTCTTATATTTAGGCTACCACAATAGGACAGAAGGTAGATCTAGCAGTAAAAACCGTAGTAAGTAAAGATGGAGCTTTAAACAACCTAACGGAGATGCCAGGAATGTCTTCTGCAAAACATAAGCCCAGTCCTGTGGCAATTTTGCCATGAAGAGTGCACAGGATTCCCCAGCCCGTGCGAACTGCAGGGGTGCATGCACCCAGTAGCAGACTTTCCTTTGGTAATGACCTATTTTACTTTTACTGCAGAGCCCATGAACCTCCTAGCCAGTTAAAACTTCAGAAACAGCTTGGATTAAATAAAGCAGTGATTTTTTTACAGGGCTGTTTCTCCTTAGCAGTCAGAAAGCCGTTCAGACACTGGATCTTTCTTTATGGCAGTTGATGAACTTCAGCTGTAGACAGAAACCTCCGAAGCTGTGGAGTTTCTTAGGAGATGGGATGCACTTTCTCACCTACTTTCTATAGAGGTCTCTACCACCAATTTGTACCAGCCTATTTAATTTCTTAGTCCAGTAACTGAGGACACTTTACACACAGATTTTATACACAGCTCTCATCTTCAGAAAACATTGGAAATGCTTTTCAGGCTAGAAGGTACACTTTAGCCGGAGACAGGAGTATCAAAACTCATTCCATTCCTTACTGCAGAAAAGGAACATGCTACAAAAATTAGGCAGCATCATTAAGAGTGATTAGCATTTGTGCCTATCAGCTTCTTCTTTCTATCTGTAGCAACTGATAAAATTCATGGACAGGTGGAGTTCCTACATGGTACATGGCTAAAAGCAGGTATGTGCTTCAGGCAACATTTTCAGCTACTTACAGAAAGAATTTATTTCAGGTACTGGCAAATTATACTACTAGTTTTGTCATTAAAGCTCTTTACTAGCAGTTGTCTAAAACCATACTGAATTCTTGTAAGTGATCACCTGGCTAACAATAGTGCCTACCCAAAGGTACCTGCGCTGTGTGGCGAATGGGAGAAGACAGGACAGTCTTGATGTACGCAAATCATTTTCTGCTCTGGCTGAAGCGCATTCATGGCAGCTGAAGTGGTTTCAAACCACGTTGTGTCCTCTAATCCTGTGGTCACTTAGTCCTGCTCTGGTTTCTCATCTCAGGAGCTTTCTCAGCTCAGATAAGAGGTAGCAGGCTGCCAACAGCCTATGTAGAACCGACAACAGTAAGGCGTCATGCAAGCACTGATACACTCCTGCTATTTTCTCAACCTAGGCTTTCAGGAGCTAGCAGAAGAGGTGGGAGGACATTACAGGAGGTGATAAGGCTTTGAAAGATCCTCCTGTGCCACCATATTGGTCAGCTAAGCCCCATCACTGTATCTTTGTCCAAAGTCACACTGATGTGCAAGGGAGAATCTGACTCAGTCCCTTGTAGCTGCAGAGACAAGAAGCTGGATCACGAGCAGAAGAAATATGCTTCTGGTCATCATCAAGTCTATAACGAACTGTGGAAACAGGCTTTCTGCTCCTAGGGGCAGTTTCCATTATTGGTGCTATCTTCATTTTCCTACTGAAAATGCAGAATCAGAAGTCCACATTCATAAAAATGATGCACGAGCATCATGAAAAATAATGTGCCTGTACATTATTTTTATGACAAAGCTAGTATTTGCTACCTTTTAAAATGGTTCTTTCGCTAATCTGTACCTCCAAGAATGTCTATAGCTAAATTTAATAACACACAACAAATACTTTAAAACTTCAAAAGTTTATTGCCCAGAATAGCTCACTTGGTGCAGTTAGAGGGTGGGGTTTTTTTGTTACATGGAAATCAAGCAAAACAGTAGGAAATATATATGGGTAACAGTAAAACAAAAGCCCAGCCTAATAATAGCCCTTTATATCCACCAAGTTATACTTAAGAAAATGGCTAACCAAACATAGAGAAGTAGAGCATCTGAAAGACAGAGCTTTTCATGTTATAGTATGGATTCTAAACCAATATTAAAGGCATTTTCTGTCCATATGATTAATTTTTTTTCTTCCTAATACCAAATTGAATCAGGTCTATGTGGAAAAAAAATTAACTATTGCAAGACTTTCAAACCTCAGTTATCAGCTTACGGGTTGACAGTTACAGATAACAGGAGAAGGCACATGACAGAGTATTTAAAATATACAGAGACCAATTAAAATCCAAACACTAAAAGGAAATAGGAACCGAAACTCAAAATTCACAAAGGCGTCTTTTTGCATCCCCTAATCTATATTCCATAAATTTGCATTTAAGCATTTTACAGCTTTTTCAGAAGAGAAGTTGAACACACCTAGAAAAGACTTAAGGGTTTTGCTTTGGGTTGCTTTGGTGGTGGTGGTTTGGTTTTTTTTTAGGGAAGGGGATATAGAATAATCTAAACGATATTAAAATGCAGACACATTCCCTCACTTGTCATTAGCGCCCAATAGACCCACTGCTGAAGGTTGAGTACGAGTAAGAATACGAAGAGCTTGCTGATGCATCAAAACTTCCCCTCCTAGACCCACTACGTGAGCCTGAACGTGAGCCAGAGCGAGAGCCAGAGCGTGATCCGGGTGCTGAGGAGACATTGTAGGGACTGGATATGCCTTTAGATGAAACAGAGGCTGCTTCCAAGAGTTTGAGCCCAGTGATATCTTCCACCATTGACCGATTCATTGCATCTTTGTAGGATATTTTCAGCTTGGTCTTGGGGCAGGTCAGAATTTTGGGATAGCTGTTAGTGTCTTGCAATTTCTGGGCAGCGCGACCATCAATCAACCCATTCCTAATGGCTTCTTCAGTGCTTATTCTTCCACGGACTTCTGGGTCCACAAGACCTCCAGTGAGGTACTGGAATTCAAGGAACCGCTGCCCAGCCTCATAAGGCAACCATTTTTCCTTCACTGCTTCAGCTGCTGACATCCTTTTGCGACCGCCTTTTATGCCTTCAAACCCTATGAAGGCCTTCTGGGCTGGTTTGAGCCGTGTGGCCATATCCTGATCAATGATGCCTTGACTGGTGGCTTCCTGAAGCGAAAGCCTCTGGCCTGTGGTAGGGCATATGATGCCCCCTGTGCAGGCCTGGGCTTCAAGTAACCGTTGTCCAGTGATGCTATCCACGATGCCCCGTTGTATAGCTTCTGAAATGGAGATTTTCTCCAAGTTTTCTGTGTCAAATATGGCTGCAATGGGACTGCACTCTTCCGGGGTCTCTGAGAAAGAACCACTCCTGATCAGTGAGGAAGAACTCCTGACGCTCAGCACTGTGGGAGACCGAGTCACCGACTCATGCCGAAACACCTCATCAGTGCCGTTACGGCAGGAAATCATGTCTGCAAACTGTGTCAGGCTTAAACTGCCAGAACGATACTGATCAAAAAACTTCCTCTCAACCAGACCTTTATCAATAGCATCTTGGATGTCATACTGGCTACCTGTTTTTCTGTCGACAAGGACTACTCTACTGCTACCATCTGATCCTGTAATAGTTATTTCTTCCCACTCACACTCCTGTTCAGCTAGTTCTGTATAGGTGTCATAATCTATGAGGCCTTTGCTGTACGCCTCCTGCACGGACATTTCCCTGTTTGTTTCTGGATCTACAATGACAACCCGGCGCTTCCTAAGGGTGTTCTTCTGCGAGGTGTGCACCACCTTTTTCTTCTCTCTCAGGGGTAGAAGGCAGAGCCCTGTTGCACTGTCCTTCATGCATCTTTCTTTCAGCTGCAAGTAGGTCAAGTTCTCCTCTGTGTTGGGATCAAAGAACCCTTTGGTGTCATCACTCGGATCACTAAGGATCTGGTTGAGCTCTTCATTGAAGTAGCCACGCTTGTAGGCCGTCTCTACTGGCAAGCGGTAGCTCTCTTTGGGGTCAATGATTCCTCCGGTAGCAATCTGGGCCTCCAGCAAACGAATGCCATGGCCTCTCTCTATGAGCTCTTTGTTCATTGCTTGAAACAGAGAAATGATGTTTCCAGTTTCTGGGTCTTTGTACCCAGTGACAGCTCTTTCAGCAGAGAGAAGCTTCTCTTTAAATTCAATTCCAACAAGGCCTCTTTTGTAAGCTTCCTCAACAGGCAGCCTCACATTGCTGACAGGATCCACTATGAACCCTGTGGCTGCCTGGGCTTCTAGGAGTTCAAGGGCTGTCCCCGGTCTAACCAAACCTATTTTCATAGCCTGGTAAATGCCAAGTTTCTCTTTAGTAGCCTCATTGTAGATACCCGCAATACAGCTAGAGCCCTGAAGGAAATCAATAATTCTCTCACTCACTTCTTCCACTGTAATTGCACCTGTTTCCAAGTCGTTCCTTGTTGATTCCTTAATAATTCCAGCCTCAAGCAGTGCGTCTGCTGAGACGGGCTGCCTGATCCCTTGGAATGACATACTCCTCTTCTGCACTGGGAGGAGAAGCAGACCAGTGTGTGGTTCAATCCTACATTTTTCCTTCAGCTGCATGTAAGTGACTGCCTTTTTGGTGGTGGGATCAATGAAGTTCTTTGTAGTACCT